>JANHAO010005519.1:0-22544 GCA_026873985.1 Saraca asoca | reverse complement strand
TCTCCGTGTGTGCACCCGCATGTAAATATGTGTGTATAATTTTATGACCAACCATGCAATATCCTACCTCTTATTTACAAAATTCGATATGCACAAGCTCTCACCATGATAATAGAAGTGCCTAAGTCGCAGGTAAACTCCTGCCCTCAATGGGAAGGCTATGAAATGTCGAGGATTTATGGTATGTTTAGGAGTTAGAAAGGAAGGGAAGGGAAGACAATAAGAAAGAATGGAAGGCAAGGAGAGGGAGGAGGATGGGTAGTTAAGAGAGGACTTCCTTTCCCTTTGTTAACATGTTTAGAAAATCCTCCAAAACCCCCAAAACTGGAGGTGCACAAAATTCTTGTGTTGGAGGATGGAGTATTAAACATAATCCCCCATTCCCTTTCCCTCCTTCAATAAAACTCCTAAAGTGGGGAGAACTTGCACTATAGCCTTCCATTCCCTCCATCTCCCCCCCCAAAAAAACCCAAAAACACACACACACACACATACAAACATACCATTAAAGAAGTAAAGGGCAAGATACGGTAGAAATTTTATATATGACTAACTAAACATAACCTGGAATCATTTAGCACATAGTAATTCAAGCAACAGCTTGCAGCTTTACCTCTTTATTGAATTGAAGTAGTTGTATTTAAACTTGATACTAATTTAAAACACCTTAACATGACATAAAGAGCTAGCCAGGGGAAAGACTGTTAGTATCAGATTAAGGTAAAGACTTCAGATAGACAGACCGACACAAATTGGACCACAAGGTAAACTTAGACTAATGCTATATTTCTAAGCCAAATAACTGGATAAAGCAAAATTTATTTGCATTAGCAATCACATCTGATAATAAAAATAAGATTAAAAAACAAATGTTGTCTAGAATTCCTTATAACCTATGGCAATGATAATGAGCCATTTACATTTTAGCAACAGATCGTATTGTCAAACTTATCTATAGCACAAGTAATCTTATCATAACCCATCGATACACATGATGAAGGCCATACAAAATAGCATATAGAATTGTGTCAACAAGGTTTCAATCAATAAGTTGTACTAAGCAATCTAACAAACCAACAAATCACATACTTAGACCTCTCAGCCTCTTGTTGTGCCACCTACTTCTGCTCCACAGCCTTGGAGAATTAAGCTCCATATGACAAATGGGTAATAGCTATATCATCAAGAACAATGTTGAAACCCTTCGCACGCCTAATCAAACTATCACGAACAAGTGTAGAAACATGAGGCTGCTTAGTCAAAAGCTGATCAACATTGAATTGAGCAACCACAACTGTGAGCACTTCGTTCCTAATTGAAGTAAGAACCTTCTCGTCATACTCGAGACCCAGATTCTGAACAATGGTGGGCAAGCGAGTAACATCAGGGCGAGAGAGGACACGAAGGGTGAGGTTCACCATTTGCAGATCCTTGGTGCTGGAGACGAAGGAGAAGGTGTGAGGACGAGTGTGAATGTCAAAAATGTAAGGCTTCTGAACCCATGGGATCAGGAAATGAGTGCCTTTGCCAACAGTTTCATCAAGGATTCTGTGGAAATGGTCGAAGAGGACGGCGCGCTAGCCACTGTCGACGGTGTATAGGGAAGAGTTAAGGGTGGTAGCGACGACGCTGAGTCCAAAAGTGACGAACATGAGGTTCGCAAGGAAGGAGACGGCGGTTTGGCTATCCATTGGAAGCAACTGTGAAAATGTCAATCTACAACCATGGTGGGGGTTGGATTAGAAAATAATTAAAATGGTTTATATATCAGAATCTAATTAGGTCTAATCCCACCCCTAAGCCTGATTAGGTTATCCATTATTTTGATGGATAAGAGAGGTTTGATGGATAAGCTTCTACAATACATTAGTTATACTGAATGACTGATAAATTCATAATGTATTGTATTAGCTTATCCTATCAGGCCTAATACAATATACCAAATAGACCCTAAATGAGTCCTATATTGTAATTGAGCGGGGCTTCTGAAACTTTCTCTGCCATCAACAAAACTTTGGAACTCTACCGCACGGAGCGGTGGCCATTTGCCTCTCATCAACCATAAATCCAACATGAGCTTTAGTAATTGTGTGATAGTGAAGATTTTCAGAAGCACGACAGTGCTAGTGGCTGGTAATTAGGTAGGCATCGGAGGTGTGGTTTATCTCTAATCTTTACTAGATATTTTGTTTTTTTTTCTAGTCTATAATTTGCCTCAATTGGTTTTGATTTGGTTTTCTGGTGACTGTAGAAACATTTGGAATTAGACTATTTTTACCTATTTTTTTAATCATTTTAATGTCTTTGGTTTTTGAAATATATCCAGTGAGAAAGCATCTCTTAGGTTGAAGAAAGGTTTTTTAGCACAATTTGTGCGCCTCTTGGTTATTAAGTAAGAGCCAATTCCGATTTTACTTAGAGAGAAATCTCTAAAGCAACCTATGCCTCTTGAGATTGAGTATGAAAATTAGATTGTCTTCTTCAAATAAGTTGGTGTTTGGAAATCTCTTATTGATGGTTGTCCATCTTTTGTGGCCGTATTGGAAAAATTTTGAAGATGCTTGTATTAATACATTTGCATTTGCTTCGCATAATTTTTCTCACAATGAACTTTGTAGTCCCTTTGTCTTGGCCGTACTTCAGACTATCATCGATAGTAAATTTAATGCCAAGATTATTGATGCATCAGAATTTAAAATTGCCAAAGCTGCGCTTGGGGATGTTAAAAATTTAAAAAATATAATTAAATAGTTGAAAGTTACTAACAGAGATTTGATGAAGCAAGTTCATGACTTAGAAACTCAGCTCAACCAAATGTAACAAGATAAGAACATTGATACATGCATAACAAATTTGCAAGAACAAGGGAAGGAGTTAGACTGTCAAGCCCACCCTTG
The DNA here is from genome assembly GCA_026873985.1 of Saraca asoca. NCBI lineage: Eukaryota > Viridiplantae > Streptophyta > Magnoliopsida > Fabales > Fabaceae > Saraca > Saraca asoca. Next base: position 19,647 of record JANHAO010005519.1, on the reverse strand, counting down.
AGAAGCAAGTGAAAGAGCTAGTAGCAACTATGAAGGAAATAAGTAATCCTTCTTAATTCTCAATTTAATCAACAAAAGGACAAATTTCTTTTAGCACAATGATTTGGTATATTCATTCCTACTAATCAAGATAATTTACTTTTAGCATTATTCAAAAAGGAGAAGATCATTTGAGTTTACTTGAATTGTGGTCGATTGGAACATTATAAAAGCCAATGTACAAAGGATAAAAGTGAATGCTTTTGCTTATCAAACCTTATTAGATATCCTTTTTATTTCCAATGGATTTGTTTGGTATAACGATAGAATAATTGATTATATATAAAGGATGTTTAATAAATAGCTTTTTAATCAACTTTTATTTAATTTAAGAAGTTTTAACTATTTAACTAAGTCAATAAGTTATTTTGAGTTAACTTTTTGGTCCTCCAAAAACTAATTGCAAAAAGTTAAGGAACATAACTTTTTCAATTAGTTGTTTAACATTTAGGATAAAAAAAACACACTACTACCCCTTATCATTTTTTTAACATTCTTGCTTTGATACATAAAAAAACTCTTATAAGAAATATATATGAAATAAATTTTATAATAAACTGTTTCTTAATTGAATCATATGCATTAAATATATTATTTAATTTTTTCTCTCTTTCCACCAATCATCAACTTATAAGAAATAACAATATGAATAATAATAATAATAATAACAATTAGTAATAATAACAAATTGTTATGTGTATGTTTTTGATACCATGTGAAATGGGTTGACAAAAGCCAACGTCCAATTGGAAGGTTTTAAATCATTCAAGTCACTGGAGACCTCATGTGTAAGCTTTAGGTCACTAAAGATGAGGCCTGTGAGAGCTCTAGCTCACAGCCTCAACTAGCTCCCAGCTCGCTATCTCAGCTAGCTCCTAGCTTGCAATCTCAGCTAGCTCCTAGCTTGTAGCTTTAGCTAGCTCCTAGCTTGTAGCTTTAGCTAGCTACCCAACTAATATCAACTTTTGGGACTAACCTACAGACGTCAACTCACGAGGCCCACCCATAGAAAGTAGTTTATAAAAGTCGATTCGTAAGGATCCAAATTGTCTTATGCTTTTATTATTTGATGTAATAGATTTACAATTTATTAAATTGAATTTGTAACCTTCTCCATCTCTATAAATAAGGGGGGAGACTCTCTGCAAAAGGAGAGAGAATAAGATATTGTAACTTTGCCAAATTTTATATAGAGCAATAACATCATTCATGAATGTAGGGGTCAATGAACAAACTTTAGCCGAACCACATTAAAAAATCTTCTTTCTTTTTTTGCTGTTCTTCCTCTCCATCTTCTAATCTCTTATTCATCCAACCAGTTTGTAGTTAGGGTTCAAGAACTATTCTAGTTGACTAAGATTTGAGACTATTGAACCAAATTTTACTGCCAACATTTTAGCATTAGAGGAAAGGCTCTCAACTGCATTCTCTCTTTCTTTGGTTTACTGTCTAGTTACAATGACAAGAGAAAGAACCACTAGAAGCTCTAGCGCTGTCGTTAGCCAACCTGATGGTCATGTACAACAATAAAAAGAAACATTAGCAATCGGAGGCTTAGTCTTCCTTGCGGTAGGCATCCTTGCTGCCCTAACAACAGGTGCTGCCGTTGGTATGGCATCATTCACTCCCCATCAACTTGTTGCCTTTGACACCAATGGAGTTCAAGTGTTGTTCCAGCTCTAGGAAATGCTTGAAAACACTGTGAGAGAGTTGGCTGATGCAGTGAGAGCATTGGCTTAAGCATAAGTCCAGGGCGCACAAAGGTAAATTGAGGATGTTGTGCCCAGAGGAGAACTCCAGCAAGCCAGGGCCTAATAAGAGAGGGCTGTTAGAGGAAAATGTCACCGAGCTGGCTCTGTCCACTTATCCAACTCACAGTTGAGATTAGAAGTTCATCAAGCTCACGAAGATGATTAGTAACCTTAGAGCTCACAATGAGAAAGAAGCCTGAGCAAGACTGATTGAGAGTGAAGAGGGCACAGCAGAAAGTACAAAACCTCAGATCATGACTTTTACCATTAGGAGGATGACTGGAGCCATCACACCACCAACTGACGGTCTGAGACTCAGGACCCAATGATTGACGAGCTGCTCCAGAAGGTGAAGGAGCTAGAAAAAAGACCCAAGGCTTAGAGCAACCAAGGCAGTTATGAGAAATGAATGCTATTCATTAGGGAGATCGAAATAGAACCCCTTCCCCGAAGATTCAAAGTCCCTAACATCCCACCATACAATGGGGATACCGACCCTTACAACCATTTGAACGCATGTAATATCTAAATGGACCTCAAAACTACAAACCTAGTGGTCAAATGCCATGTTTTCCCTGTGACACTTTGGAAAATTCCTAGGACATGGCTTAGAAGTCTTCCTACTTGCAGCATTCATAGTTGGGATGAATGCCAAACAAAATTCCTCAACTAGTACAAGGCATTAAAGAGGCAGCTCATGTTGTCCTGCCATCTCACAACGGTCATTCAGCGAAGAGATGAGTCATTGAAGGATTACATTGCTCAGTTTAGATGTGAAGTCTATAACATTGAGAACCCCTCAAATGAGAGCATCCTTATAGCCATTTCAGCTGGGCTCCATAAGGATGGCAAGCTCTGTGAGAGCATATACAAATCCTCGATAAAAGACTTAGGTGAGTTTTATGACTAAGCTGCCAAAGAAATAAGGTGGGAGGAGACTTTTAGCATGAAGAAGCCTAATTAGAAAGATGAGGCAGGCGGCTCCAGTCAGGGCAAGAAGGGAAAAAATGGCAGGAGTAATAGAGGTGAGCAAAAGGGGGGTTCTGATGGCCAGGTTACGAAAAAGGCCAGGGATGAGCGACCACTACGCTAGAGTCGCTACGACAGTTACAGCATACTGTCTAACACCATAAAAAGAATCTTCACAATGAAGAAGGACAATGAGGACATCGGGAGGCCCAAGCCCTTAAATGTTCCCCTTGAGCAAAGAAACAAGAATAGATTTTGTGCCTATCACAATGACATCGAGCATAACACTTTAGATTGCTAGTTAGTCAAAGGGGCTATTGAGGAACTCATTAGGAGAGGTCACTTGAGGGATTACGTGGTGCGACCCTCAGGACAGTGACCATCATAGCCTCACCAACCTGCTCAGCATCAACACTAGCAAACTCTTGAACATGAGGAGACACCTTTATTGAGGACCATATTCACCATTCACGGTGGACTGTATATTGCTGGGACTTTAAAAAGGTCCCACAAGCGGTATGTGTGGGAGGTAAGACATGTCCTGCTAGCAAGGTGTGATGAAGTTGGGGGACCAAGAAAGAAAGCCAGAATGAGCTCTAGTTGCATCACTTTTAGTAGCAAAGATGCTCAGGAAATACATTCTCCGCACAATGATGCCATGGTCATTGGAGCCAGAATCAGTAATGTTGAGGTATGAATAATTATGGTGGACATAGGCAATTCGATAAATGTGATGTATTGACAGTACTTTGACCAAATGGGCATAAACCCTAACTAGCTCAAGCCATCCCCAGAACCTCATTTTAGCTTTATGGGAGATGCAGTAATCCTGATAGGACAAATCAAGCTCTCTATAATCCTTGGAGATTCAAGCTGTCAAGCCACTACCTTGGCTGACTTTCTGATCATTGATTCTCCATCAGCATATAATGTGGTGTTGGGGTGACTAGTGATGAACGACCTAGACATGGTCATATCGCCCAAAACACTCACCATGAAGTTCCCAACCCCAAATGGAGTTAGCTGTGTTTGAGGAGAGTAAGAAGTGGCTTGACGATGCTATAAAGTTGCGATCAAAATAGGGGAAAGGGGAAGGAAGATTGATATGGTCTTTGGGGGAGAGCCGCGACCCATGAGCTTGACTGGCATAAGCTATAACTTAGACCCTCATAAAGTGGATGTTGAAAAAATGTCAGGTCTAATGGAAGAACTTGAGGAGGTTCAAGTCAGTGAGGCAGACTCTGAATGATGCCTCAAATTAGGAAAGAATCTTTCTCTAGGCACGAGATAAAGCTAACAGAATTTTTCAAAGCAAATATTAATGTCTTCGCCTAGAACCATGAAGACATGGTTGGGATCAACCTAAAAGTCATGTCATATATATTAAATGTTAATCTTCTCCATAAGCCAGTTCGCCATAAGCGAAGGCTAATGATTATCGAATGGTACAAGGCGTTAAAGGAGGAGAGGGATAAACTCTTAGTGAATAAGTTGATCCAAGAAGCACACTATCCTCCTTGGGTAGCCAATCCTATTCTTGTAAAGAAAAAAAATGGGAAGTGGAGAACTTGCATTGACTTCACTGACCTTAATAAGACATGCCTGAAGGATAGGTTCCCTTTCCCGAGGATTGATCAGCTTGTGGATGTAACGGTAGGACACAAGCTCCTAAGCTTTATGGACACTTACTCAGGATATAACCAGATTCCCATGGCCTCATAAGATAAAGAGCATACCTCATTCATCACTGACTGCAGATTGTACTACTACAAAGTGATGCCCTTTTGGCTAAAGATTACCGAAGCAACCTATCAGTGGTTAGTGAACATGATGTTTAAAGAGCAAATTAGGAAAACAATGGAGGTGTACATGGATGACATGTTGATAAAGTTTGAGCAAATCGCCAACCATGTCCACAACCTAGGGGAAATGTTTCAAATCTTGAGAAAGTACAGAATAAAGTTGAATCCGCACAAATATGCATTCAAGGTTGCCTCCAGAATGTTTCTCAGTTTCATGGTGAATCGCAGGGGGATTGAGGCAAACCCTGAAAAAATCAAAGCCCTCATTGACATGAGATCCCTCATTGGGCCTAAAGATGTCCAGAGTTTGAACAGCCAAGTCACAGCGTTAAGCAGGTTTATCTCTAAAGCAACAGATAAATGTGTCCATTTCTTTGATATCCTAAAGAAGACAAAGAGGTTTGAATAGACGCAGTAGTGTGAAATTTCCTTCTAGCAGCTTAAACAGTATCTTGGGTGAGCTCTTCTTCTGTCGAAACTAAAAGAGGGTGAGAAACTAATCATCTATTTGGGAGTATCTCAATACGTCATCAGTGCGGCTCTAATATGAAAAGAAGGTAGGGCTCAGTTTCCCATTTACTATGTGAGTAAAAGATTATTAGATGCGAAGACAAGGTATTCGCTAATGGAGAAACTTGCCTACTGCCTGGTAGTTGCCTCGAGAAAGTTGTGACCCTATTTCTAAACACATAGCATAGAAGTGCTGACACAGCTCCCACTTAGATAGGTCCTACAAAAGACGAATGTCTCAAGACGTCTCCTTAAATGGGCAATTAAGCTAGCTCATTTGAAATTGAATATAAGCCTAGATCGACGATCAAAGGGCAAGCTCTAACAGAGTTCATAGTAGAATTCACCAGACCCATGCAGGAGGAAGTGGAGACATTAGAAGCTCCAAATTGGGAATTGTATGTTGATGGGTCGTCAAGCAAACAGAAAGCTCAGGCAGAAGTGCTTCTCATTAGTCGAGAAAAGTGCAAAATTCTCTGTGTACTAAGGTTCGACTTTCAAGCCATGAATAATGAGGCTGAGTATGAAGCTTTGTTAGCTGGACTCCAACAGGCCAAAGAGGTGCAAGCTAAAATGTTAAATATTTTTAGTGATTCCCAGCTCATTGTCTGGCATATGTGAGGAGAGTACCAAGCTTGAGGATCAAAGATGACTACCTATTTGTAAAAAGTCCAGGAATTGCTAAGGACATTTCAGCATTATGAGGTCAACCAAATACCAAGAGCCCAGAATGTGCACATTGATGCCTTGGCTCACCTAGCTATAACCAAGGATGCTGACTTCCTAGGGACGATCCTAGTAGAATTCCTCTCATCTTTAAGCATAGAATAGAGAGATGCTTTAATGACAATTGCTAGGATGATGGGTTCATAGGTGAACCCAATCTTAGACTATCTGCAAAGTGACAAATTGTCAGAGGATAAGCTTGTGGCCTGAAGATTGCGAGCTTGTGTGGCTAGATATTGCATTTACGATGATGTGCTATATAAAAGAAGGTTCTCAACCCTACTTTTAAGATGCATTGATGGCCCTAATTGTGATACCATCCTAGAAGAAATCCATGTCGATCATTGTAGAAACCATACTGGGGGGTTGTCCTTAGCTTAAAAGGCTATCCAGCAAGGATTCTACTGGCCCACGATGAAAAAGGACACGATTGAACTCGTCAGAAGGTGTGACAAATGTCAAAGATTCGTAAAGATCCGGTGAGCCCCATCGGCCTACTTGTGACAAATGTTAGTTTACGGCCCTTTGCAATTTAGGGCATGGACCTAATAGAACTAGTTCCTACAGCTCACGGAAATTACAAGCATACAGTGGTAGTTGTAGATTACTTTACCAAGTGGGCATAGGCAAAGGAACTCGTAAAGATCTCTTTTGCAAAAATAGAAAAATTTGTATAGAGTAATATCATTTGTAGATTTAGAGTCTCCCAGTAGATTGTAACTAACAATAGGACTCAGTTTAATAGCGAGCAGTTCCTCAAGTTCTACAATGATCTCAAGATTACAAAAAGTTTCTCAATTGTAGACCATCCGCAGGCTAACGAGCAAGTTGAAGCCATTAACAAGATCATCAAACATATCTTGAAGAAAAGATTAGATGCTAAAAAGGGGGTGTGGGTAGATAAGCTGCCAAAGGTGTTCTGGGCCTACAGAACCACACCTTGCAATGCCACAGGAGAGACCCCCTTCTCGATGGTATACAGATGCAATGCAATGATCCCAGCAGAACTTGAGGTGGCATCACAATGGAGGATTACCTTTGATCTAGAGGATAATAACCAGCTGCTCGTCTTGAATTTAGATCTCATATAAGAGACAAGGAAGAGACCTTGCCTCAGGGTTGCGACCTACTAACAACGGGTCATGAGACATTACAACCAAAGGGTTCGAGCTCAAAGCTATAAACTTGGAAACCTCATTTTATGTCTTATCCTTCATGTCACTCGCAAAGCTAGTAAGGGGACCTTAGGGCTGAACTCAGAGGGCATGTACCTCGTTAAGATAGTTATTGGCCATAGAGCTTATCATTTGGCAGACATGGATGGGACTAGGGATGGCAATCAACCTCGATTAAATAGGGATTCGACGGGGAATCCCCGTTCGGGGAGGGGTTCGGGGAACAGGGACCGGGGACGGGAAACGGGGAAAAAATTTTCCCCAAAAGGATTTCGGGGTCGGGGACGGGAATTACACTCCCCGCCCCAATTTTTTTTTATTTTTTTAGAAATTTTTTTTATATTTTTTTCTTCCATAATCTATCTTATTTTTTATTTTTTATTATGTTTTAATTATTTTTTATATTTTTTTTATTAATTTTATATTATTTAATAAAAAATAAATATTTGAGACTTATTTCCCTGCGGGGATCGGGGACGGGGATTAATTTTTCCTCGATGTTGCAGGGCGGGGACGGGGACGGGGAAAAATTCCTCGATGGGGATCAGGGACGGGGACCTCATTCCCCGCCCCCGCCTCATCCCGTTGCCATTCCTAGATGGGACAAAATACCCTTGAGCTTGAAATGCTGAACATCTGCACCGTTATTACCAATAAAGACTCCCCAATGTTTGTAAATGATTATTCAAAAATAAGTGTAAATAATTAATTAATTCTTTGAATTTTTATATTTGTATTCGTTTCTGAATAAAAGTCTTAATAAAGACTTGCATGAGAAGCAAGTGATGTATTATATAAGGAGTATTAATTGACGCAGTCTACTGAGTACTCATCCTTGCACAAATTTATCGAGTCTCATGTGTTCGAGCAAGGAAGCCGAGGAAAGCAAATAAAAATTCAATGTTGCTTCAACAAAGTTAATTTATACAAAGTCTGAAGATTCGTTTCAAAAATACCAAATTATAAAAAATCATGGCCTAAGGAGTTGGAACTTCAAGAACTGGAGCTTCAGGAGCTGGGCCTTCTTGAGGTAAAGGATCAGTAGGAGGAGTTCCAGGGACATCTGCTACCTAGTCACTAATGACTTCTGCAACTGGTGAATCACTTTCTCCATGAAGAGCACCATTGGAAGGAGGAGCCTCAACCATAGACCCTGCACCCTTTCCAGTAGACTTAGCCTTAGCAACCCTCCTCTTGAAGCACTTAAGAGCTTCTTCGTCGAAAAAGGAGAAGTCCAATTTTGGATGCTTTTCTTATAGGGTGTAAAAGAGGTAGCGCTGGTCCTGGACTCTGCCTTCTCTGCTACTTTTACAATTAGTGAGATAGTCTCTACTTTGACCTTAGCAACCTTTTCTTTCCCAAGGTCAACCTCCTTCAAAGTGTCCTCAGCTTACTACCCTGCTTCCCTTACCCACTGCTCTGTTAACCTAACTCACTATTCCGCAATCTTAGCCCACTGCACTGCTCGGTCAGCATGCTTGTGAGCTAGATCCAAGTTGATCCTCACCTTGGTCAAGTCATTAATTGTAATGCCAAGGTCCAGTGCAATAGCTTTGCAACTCGCCACTTCGTGAGATAGGGCAACCTCAGCATCCTTGACTTTTTCCCTTAACTCCAGCACCTCAGTGGTGATAATCGCCAACTCATCCACAAGCTTTGCCTTTTCCTCCTCTTGGGCTTGAAGCTTCTCATTTAGCTTCACCATTGTTAACAAGTTCTAAAAAGCCATATAGTCAAATTAGATTATGAAGAAAGTAGAAGAACCGGGATAAAATGGTTCAACTTACCACTAGGCTGTGTGAGATGCATAGGCTACCAACCCTCCAACAGTGGAGTCCTCTGATTCCAACACCTGGATCCTGTTATGAGGCCCCAAGATCACGTTGATGTTGTCCACAAAGACATTGAGGTACTCCTCAGCCTTGGAGCTGGGCCCAGTAGGTTGCTCCATGACTTCCACCTCTGGAGTCATCCACTTACGGCTAACAACCTTCTTCTTGTTTCCCTTGTCCATTTTTTGCTTCTTAGCAGGAGGCCCAAAGGGGCTGGTGACATCAGCTACAACCTCTATTTTGGGCTGAAAGATAAGAACTGACTCTTGTAAAGGAACTAATGCTAAAGTCGAGGGTTGGCTTCCGACAGTAGGAACTATGTTGGCATTAGGAGCCAACGAGTTCTCCTCTTCATTAGAGTCAGATGGTGGTGCCCTGAGGATAAGCTTCATGATGTCTTTGTAATCGTCGAAGTTCATTGGACCTACCTCCTGAACCCAATAAATTCCTATTTCCATAGTAACCTTGGTACATATGGCTTATACGAGCTTATGGGAGCAAAGGAGGCTTTCGTTGAAATGAAAGTCATTTTGAAGATCTTTCAGTGCAACAAACTGGTCTAGGACTCCTAGCTCCTCAGTTCCAAGAGTTAGATTCTTAATGGTCCTGATCGTAAAATGAGATAAAGTTAGAATCAATAAAACAAATGTAAACAAGTCATTAAACTCACATGTCCTCATCTTGCTCACTGGGAGTAAGGATAAAACCGAAGTTCTGAAGATCATGAAGGGATGGACAGGAGATATAAAACCAATGGATTTTATAGTACCCACGTTATACTTCTCTTTAGCATCCCCTTACGGCAGAATCCTCTTGTGATGCATCGGTCGAGCCAAGAGATAGTAAAGCCTGTTCGATGTGCTCGCACACCTATTGTTATAAAGGTAGCACAGGACCTCGACCGATGGTGGTGGGAGGTTATTCCTTAAATATATTAACGCCAAGGAAGTAAGCTAGGCATAAGAATTAGGGGTGAACTGAAATGGGCTGAGTTTTATTTTATTTAGGAAATTAATGATAAATTGGTGTATGGGAAACCTAAGCCCCGCAATGAGGTGAAGGAAGCTAATGGCGATAAACCCCTGAGGCAGATAAGGGGTGTAGTCATCTAAAGAAGGCACCAGGAGGTGGCATTTATGGGTGATTCGAAATGTCCAAACCGTGATTTGAAGATCGTGAAGGCGAACAAATGAAACATATAGGCTGAACACTTGACGATCGGAAGGTCGTTGACTTACAGTGGATTCTTGGTCCCCAATAGGGTCTGAATGACCAGTGAAGTCCCCAGCAAACTCATCGCTCCTCAAGATCACTTCATCGGGATGTCGCACCCACTGCACTAAAGAGTCAGACTCGTTATTGCTCCCTAATTGGTGACGTTGTCATCCATGACCTGTGCCTATCTACACAAAAAAGAAAGGGAAACAGTCAAGTCGTTACAAGTAGACCCTACCCAAAGGCTAAGGCTAATGATTTCCTATGCGATAGGTCACGCACACCTCAGGTCACCACACCTAAGACCTAGACTCTGAAAGGCAAAGGGGACTTAACGATGAAACCACATCCAAAAAACAAACACAAGACTCAAAATGGTAATCAAGAACTCTAGAGTCTAATGGTAGATTGCCTAAATAAGCTAAACTAGGCAAAAGGAAAATGTACAACCAAGTAGTTTCGACCAACATTTGGACATTTCAATCATAAGCAAATGAGTCTCATACAAGTAATGAAATAGGACAATCTAGAAACCACCAGTTGAAGAGAGAAAAACTCACCGTGATTAGCCGAAGCAAAAGGTCTTAAAATGTGTGTGGAAGCATTTCCCTATGAGCAGATCCCAATAGCAATTGGAGAGATGGAATAATGCTGATGGCAGCAGACAATAGTGGCTAGTTGCAGGAAATGGCAGAGAGAACAAACAAGAAAAGCTTAGGAGTTCTGAGTTTCAAATGGCAAGTGAGAGGGAGAAAAGAACCCCTTCGATTTATATGGCACATTGTGCCACTGTTAGATCTAGGAACCTATCAACTACCCATGATCTGATAGTTTGGTGAGTGCCAGTAGAAAGCTAACAATAGCATGGTGTGCACACTTACCAGAGGTAGGAGTAATCATGACAGGCTAGTGGCAGAAATCAAAGAGTTGCAAACAAATTAAGCAAGAGCCTGCTAGATGACCCATAGGATTACAGATTGCCAGTGATGAACTAGAACTCCCAGCTCGCTCCATGTCTAAGAAGTGCTTTCAACACTAAACTCTTGTGTGGACAACATCAAATCCTGCGTCCAAGAAGTGCTAGCCATGCACCAAACTCTTACATGGGCCATGTCCAAGAAGTGCTTTATGCACCAAACTCTTGTGTGGACAACATCAAATCCCGTATCCAAGAAGTGCTAGCCATGTACCAAATTTTTGCATGGGCTACATCTAATAAGTGCTTTATGCACCAAACTCTTGCACGGATAACTCCAAATCCTACGTCCAAGAAGTGCTAGCCATGCACCAAACTCTTGTGTAGGCCATGTCCAAGAAATGCTTTATATACCAAACTCTTACGCAGACAACTCCAAATCCTGTGTCCAAGAAGTGCTAGCCATACACCAAACTCTTGCATGGGTCACATCCAAGAAATGCTTTACACACCAAACTCTTATGTGGACGACATCAAATCTCGTGTCTAAGAAGTACTAGCCATGCACCAAACTCTTGTGTAGACATCATCTAAGAAGTGCTTTACGCACCAAACTCTTGCATGAATAACTCTAAATCCCACATCCAAGAAGTGCTAGCCATGCATTAAACTCTTGCGTGGGCCGTGTCCAAGAGGTGCTTTACACACTAAACTCTTATGCAAACAATGCCAAGACCCCACGTTTAAGAAGTGCTTTACGCACCAAACTCTTGCACGAGCCGCATCTAAGAAGTGCCTTTGGCACCAAGCTCTTAAGCAGACATTGGCATATCCGTGCGACCTACATGGGCATTTGATCCCATACCAGTGAAAGTGCTTAAGCACTCCAATGCTCAGACTCATGGCCAACAATGGCATTCCGGTGCTCAAATTTATTGCCAAGATAAACTAATACAACTAATTAGTCATCCAACATGGCACATTCCTTTTAAATAATAATTTACTGACTAAAGTCCATTTATATTAAATTATATGATCTATTAATATCTATTTCTAAAGTTGATTGACTCATTGGGCATTCCTTTTATCTAACGATTATCAAGTCGTGATTTGTAAGAACTTATCCATGTCAGCATACATATTATCTTCTACTGTATACTGAGCAGTTAACTCATCAACAACCTCATTCACTGAGGTAAAAGTGCACATGAACAACTCAAGATGGTAAGACAACATGGCATCCTGAGCTTTTACCAGCAAATTGTAACTCCCAATCCACAAAGTGAACTGAGAGTTGGGAGGCTTATGTTATGTGTATTTTCTAGTACCATGTGAAATGGGCTGGCAAAAGCCCAAGTCCAACTGGAAGGGTCTAAATCATTCAAGTCACTAGATACCTCATGTGTAAGTTTCAAGTCACTAAAGATGAGGCCTGTGAAAAATTCAGCTTGCAACCTCAGCTAGCTTTAGCTCGTAGCTTCAGCTAGCTTGTAGCTCGCAGCCTCAGCTAGCTACCCAACCAATGTTAACTTCCGGGACTAACCTATAGACGTTAACTCATAGGGCCCACCTGCAGAAAGTAGTCTGTAGAAGCTGATTTGTAGGGATCCAAATTGTCTTGTACATTTATTACTTAATGTAATAGATTTATAATTTATTAAATTACATTTATAACCCTCTCCACCCCTATAAATAAGGGGGGAGACTCTCTGCAAAATGATAGAGAACAAGATACTATAACTCTGCCAAATTTTATATAGAGCAATAACATCATTTGTGGATGTAGGGGTCAATGAACAGACTTTAGCTAAACTACATTAAAAAATCCTCTTTGCCTTTACTATTCTTCCTCTTCACCTTTTAATCTCTTATTCATCAAACCAATTTGTAGTTTGGGGTTCAAGAACTATTCTACTTGACTAAGATTTGGGTCTATTGAACTAAATTTTACCGTCAACTTAAACTTATTTTTTATCTAAAAATTTATAATAAATTAAAACTATTTTTTTTAGAAGAAAATCTAATAAACAATAGATTATAATTATTTATTTCTTAAAAAAATCTAATAAGTATAATAAATTATAATTATTTATTTAAAACTAATAAATATAATATATTATAATTATTTATTTCTTAAAAGAAAATATAATAAATAATAAATTATAATGATATTTTTTTACAAGAAAAATATGATAAATAATATTTTAAAGTCTGAAATATTATTAAAGAAAAAGAATACTTAAATAAATTATAAAATATACCTATATCTTTATATATCATTTTATATATATTGACAATCGAATTCGGTCAACTCAAGTTCAGAATCCCAAACTATAAATTGAATGTGAAAAGAGAGAGAGAGAAAGAGAAAGAGAGAGGAAGAACAGAGAGACACCAGAAGTTTTTAACGTGATTCGGTTAAAGTCAGTTTGACCCCTACATCCATGACTTTTATTACTCTTTACTGAGTGCTTTGTATCTGATAATTGATTATGTCATGTACAATGATTTCATCCCCTTTTATAATAGTTAGGGGGTTACAGTTTAAATGTAAATCTATAATGATAAGTATCATGACTTGATTAGAATTACATAATAGATAAGAGTTGATGGTTATAATAGACTCCCATCAAAGTAGGAAACTGAACAGATTTTCTTAGACTATTGACTGTAGATGTGTGCTTTGATCTATGAGTTAAGCCTTCTTCTTAACCACCTGAGGTGGCTACTTTGATAGTTGTTGACCAGCGACCTTAGCTCGTATTTATCAGCCTAATGTCTTGATCCAATGACCTCAATCTTGGATGAGCTGGACCCTTAGTAGTTGGGTCTGTCCACTGGGCTTTTACCAGCCTATTTATGCAATTTCAAAAATACCCGCAACATTAGCCCCTAGCTCTCAATGTAGTCTATGGATTTGAAGCTATAGTTTGTTGGTAAAAGCCATCGACTGTGATTTGCTATGCCATCATTTTGACTCTTGTCCTTTCATTTCATCTGCACTTACCTATGTCATCATTTCTGCATTTAATGTACATATTTTGTGATAGCCATCAGTGTGGTAAAGATAAAGCCTCATTTTTTGCTAGACTGTTAGATAAAGGGCAGTTGATCAGTCTCCTAATCTAATGATGAGATTGATTGAGTTATATATGTTAAGAAAAACCCTTCTTTCCCTCTCACTTGTTATTTTTCAAAAACCTGTGCTTCAATTTCTTGCTTGCTTTTCAAGCTCTCATCTAGTGGCCACCATTCTTCACCCTTTTTGCTTCTCCAGGTCTGTAATAGCAACCTTCGGGTTTGGTTTGTCAAAGATTGATAGTGCTCATTGTACTCTCTTCTGGATTCTCTTTTTATTGATTCAGTAAGTCTTCTAAACATAGTCTTGGTTCTAAGGTTCTGCTTTTTATGAATGTTTTTTCTTTGTATGTTTCTGATATCTGGTGGCTTGGTTTTGTAGTATGTTTATTTATGTGTTTATCATTGTTTGTAAAACTGGGATGCCATCTGTTTGATAAAATGCCTGTAGGTCTTGAGGTCATAGATTATTGAGTTTAGCCTTTTTCTGTTTCTTTGGTTTTAGTATTGGTCAAGCCCCTATGTTTTCAGTGGTTTGGGTTTTAGATGTGGTGATATGTGGCGTGTTTGGCCTGCTGCATAGGATGTTTCCTTGTTAGGTCTTAGACTTTAAGTATCATCTGCTTTTAGTGACCTGATCATTCTTTCTTATGTAGATGGCAAGTCATAGACGTCGAGGTCACTAGATAGGAAGTACTGAAGATTCTAATTCTCCCTCCCAAAGTGGGGAGCTGATGCATTTTATATATGAAGCAACCTCTGGGAGAAATGAAGGTTTTAAGAGCTTTGCTGCTCATCCTGATCCTATTGAAGGTCAACAGGTAGTTGAAAGTGAGCGGTTCCTAGGCCATACAATGTTCAAGCACCACTCTTCAGTCATTAAGCTCGACGAGCTTAGGTATATAGTTGAGACATACCATTTGCCCATGGGCTATTGTATTATGGTTCCTTCTCCTGATAATCACGTAACTTATCCCCCTCTAGGTTAGCTCCCACCATCTTGCTATCGGGCTTAGGTTCCCAGCCCATCCCTACCTTGTTGAACTATTGAATAAGCTAAAACTCTACCCCTTTCAGCTTACACTAAACTCATATTCTCAAGTCACCTCCCTCACTTTCTTGTACCTTAGGAATAATCTTCCTCCTTCTTCGGTCAAGGATCTTTGCCATTTATTTAGCATCAAAAGTGTGAGGCAGCATGATGGGATTTACTACCTGATGGTTAAGCAAACCTGGTACAAAAGGATCTTGCCACAAGGTGATGCTAAATGTAAGTCCAATATGGGGAATTATAAAACCCACTAGTTTTATGTTTCCTACCCATATCTATGTCATGTTCGTAGTTTTGGTTTTGTCCTTACTCTTGGTAAGCGAGTTGAAAATGTGCGAGCTTGTATGACTTCATATTTTATTCTTTGATTCTAACATTTTGTTTCATTTTGCAAATGGAGCTGGCAAGGAGAAACCAACATTAGAGGTTGAGAAAGTTGAGGTGCTAGGCTAGTTCGTTGTTGAAGACGATATGAAGAATGATCTCAAATTTGACAAGGATCTTCTTTGTTCATGTAAGCTTGCTCCAACTTTAAACATTGAGATTACTAGAGACATTGGAGCTTGTTGAACTAGGGAGGTCGGTCTAGCAAAATTTGAAGAGTATGAAAACATGTTGAGACTTAACCTCCGAATGCCATGATCTTCCCGCTCTACTTAGTCTGCTACTACTGCTACGACTTCACCGGCTCCTGCTGCTGCAAGTTAATGTTCTCCGACCATGGTAGTAGAATTCCCACAATGCTAGCTCCCACATCGCATCTTGAGGTGGTCAAGGAGGTCGCATCCCCATCTATTCCCCTTGCTAAAAAATAAAAAGTAGATAAGGGGAAGAGGGTTGTTATTGCTACAAAGGAGGTGGTACTTGAGGTTGAGGCTGAGGAGTGACCTGCCAATCTTGGCCTAAAGATGAGGGAGTACTTCGACTTCCTTCAGGAGAACATTGAGTAGTAGAGCCAAAGTGTTGGAGTTAGAGGAATCCTCAGGGGAAGCATTGATGAGCTATGCAGCTCGTCATCTCTTATTGGTAAGTAAAGTCTTTTCAACTTGGTTCTCTTATCTTTTTATGATTCTGACTTGGTCATTTGATTTTTTAGGGTTTGCTATTAACAATAAAGTTGAAGAAAATGCTTCGAGCTTGGGACGAGGGGAAGAAAAGGCTTGGGAGCGACCTGGCTATCACGATTGCTAAAGCATTAGAACTGAAGAAAAGAGCTAGAGATGTCGAAGTAGCCAAAGAAAAAGTCAAGGAAGGCTTGTCTTGCGAGGTGGCAGACCGCGAGGCTGTCACATCTAACCTCAATAAAGTGGTTGATGAGATGACGAGAGCAAAGGGTGAATTAGATGTGACGGTGCGGTGGGCTGAGGCTGTGAGAGGAAATATGAAGCGGCCAGGGATAAGTTGCTTTGTCAACAAAGGAGGTTGCATGAGCTAAGGCGAAGACCGCCATGCTGATTGTGAGAACTAAAGAAAAGGCAGTGTATGAGGCCATCATTGGCTTCTTGTTCACCTTGTGAGAGGAGCATCTGGAGATGGATTTCTCCTTTTTTGACGGGAATGCCCTTGAGTTCATTAAAGGCTTCGAGGAGGATGCGAAAGCAGCTTTTCCCAATAAGGATTTGCAATTGGCAGGTGGACCTTCTCTAGCTCGGGACTTGATCTGAGGAGAAAACGGCTCATAGGTTATGGATACAACTGGTGATCAAAAGACAGATAACTAGCTTGCCTCAGATACGGACCCTCTTGCCCAGAGTACAACTTTTAAGGGCCAATCTTCCTCGTAGGCCATAGTTTGCAACAATCTTTAAATGTAATTCTGAATTTTTAGACATAAATTCTCCTTATTGAGGGAATCTTTAATGAACTTATAATATTCGTACTCTATTCTTGCTTTATTTGTCTAAATTTCCATAGTTGTTTATTCAATAGTTTGCAAACGATATTATGAATGAGTTCCTATAAACCATGACTTAACGAACATTAGTTAAAATGAATGTCTAGTAAGTCAATCAACCTTATTGAATTGATGACTTTAGTCATTGTCAAGATGAATGCATGAGTACGATGCCAAATAGTAGGTCACATACGATACAAAGTAGTAGGTCACATACAGTGTCGAATAGTTAGTCGCATATGGTGCCAAGTAGTAGGCAGCATGCAGTACCGAATAGTTGGTCACATACAGTGCCGAATAGTAGGTGACATGTAGTGCCAAATAGTTAGTTGCATGCGGTACCAAGTAATAGGTCGTATGTGGTGTTGAATAGTTAGTTGCATACGGTGCTATGTAGTAGGTTGTATGTAGTGCTGAATAGTTGGTTACATATGGTACCAAGTAGTAGATCGCATGCAATGCCGAATAGTAGGTCGCATGTAATGCCAAGTAATAGGTTGTATGCAATGCCGAATAGTTGGTTGCATATGATGCCAAGTAGTAGGTCACATGTGGTGCCAAATAGTAGGTTACATGTCGCATGCGATGCCAAATAGTAGGTCGCATATAGTGCTAAGTAATAGGTCGCATGCGGTATCAAATAGTAGGTCGTATGCAGTGCCAAATAGTAGGTCACATGTAGTGCCAAGTAGTAGGTACCATGCGGTGCCAAATAGTAGGTCGCATGTAGTGCCAAGTAATAGGTCATATACGGTGTTAAATAGTTAGTCGCATACGGTGCCAAGTAATAGGTCACATGCGATGCCAAATAGTTGGTTGTATACAGTGCCAAGTTTTTATAAGTTCATCAAGTTGAATGCCTTTTCTGGATCAGAAGGGCAAGTGTTTGCTTCTAGATTAGAAGGGCAATAGTTTGCTTTTTGTATAGTATTCTATTGAAAATTTATCTAGAAATTAGTAAACAATCATAAAAATTTTAAAACATTGATAATCTTATCAATTCCTGAACAATGTTACAAGACTAGATAAGTAATATTCAAATTCATTGATCATATGGACGGAGATGTTCAGCATCTCACGGCTCTCCACTGAAAATCACATTAATTCTTTTTCCTCTTATTCCTAGCTTGACTCCATCTTTGTAGCAGCGTTGGGCTATGTGCTGATCGCCTTCGCACACATCCAATTCCATTGGAGGCTGGGAATCTAATGATGAGTGTCCTAGTAGATGTGACCATGTCTAGGTCATTGATCACAGGTCGCCCTAGCACCACATTATATGCTAAGGGATAGTTGATGATTAGAAAGTCTGCCAAGATGGTTGCCTGGAGAGCTAAATCTCTAAAGGCAATGGGAAGCTTGATTTGCCCCGCTGATAGTATTGCATCTCCTAAAAGCTATAAAGGGGCCCTGGGGAAGGCATCGATTTTTCTGCATTTAGTCTTATCTATTCAAAGCATCTTTTATACATGATGTTTATCGAGCTGCCTATATCGATTATAGTTTTTCATACCTCGGTGTTACCAATTCTAGCTCGGATAACCAGTGCATCATTATGGCGAGAATGTATCTCTCATGCATCTTCAACTATGAAGGCGATGCTATTTAAGGTCATCTTTACTTTCTTGATGGGACTCTCAAATTCACTGTGTCCTGTGAGCAGGACATGATTTGCTTCTCGTACATAGCATTCATGTAACCTATTTGAAATGCCTACAATGTTAGGTCCACCATGAATGGTAAATATAGTTCTTACCATGGGCACCTCCTCCTACTCAGGATTTCATTAGCGCTGCTACTATGTTGCTCGCTGTTCCACAAGTCACACCACATAATCTCTTAAATGTCTTTTTTTAATTAGGCCCTCAATTGCATCCTTGAGTGCCCTACATTCTGAAGTGTTGTGCTCGATCTCATTATGATAAGCACAATACTTGTTCTTATTTCTGAATTGGTTGGGAGTCTTTATAGGTTTGGGCTTCCTGAAATCCTTCCTATCCTTTTCTGTTGCAAAGATCCTTTCTTAAGTATCTAATAAAAGATTGTAATTATCATGGTGACCTTTACGTTGAGATCGCTTGTTCCTGGCCTTCTTTACAACCTAATTTTTGGGGTCATCATCTTGACTGTTCTTGTTGTTCCTAGCATTGTTCCTCTTTTTACTCTGGTGGGGCTATTAGCCTCATCCTTAGACTTTTTAGGGCCAAAAGTTTCCCCCCACCTGATTTCTTTGACAACTCATTTGTAGAATTCACTCAGGTCCCTTAGCAAAGACTTGTATATGCCCTCATATAGCTTCCCATCTTTGAGAAGTCTCATTGAGATCGCTGTTAAGATGCTTTCATCCAAGAGATTTTCTACGTGATTGACCTTATGTCTAAATCGGGTAATGTAGTTCTTCAATGATTTGTTCTTTCACTGAAAGACTATCTCGAGGTGGCAGGGTGGTGCGAGCTTCCTTCTTAGTGCCTTGTATTGATTGATGAATCTCTTTTGACATTCTTCCTAACCATCAATGCTATGAGATTTGAGATTCCTGAACTATGTTTAAGGTATGTCTCCTAGAGTGGTGTTGAGTGAGTTTTGATTGTAATGAGTTTTATTACTCAAATTATGCAAGTGCACGTAGTCAATTGTGTAATATAGAGTGAGTGAGTATCGTCTCCACAGGGATTGAATTTCATGCAAC
>JANHAO010005518.1:0-22520 GCA_026873985.1 Saraca asoca | reverse complement strand
CAGGGTTTACAAGTCCGGGGGAGAACGCACCCCAAAAGCCAGGCTGTTAGGGGGGAGAGCCCCCAGGCTTATAAACCACCATCACTACCCTTTTCTGGGCGATGTGGGAGTCTAACACAAATTTGAACAACTCATTTATCAGACATAGACTGCAGCAGCAGGTAAGACAAAATGCAGCCGCTGGATAAAAGATCTTACCAATGACAAGCTCAGTGATACATGGTACATATAATTTAAGAAGCCAACAAAGTCACTCTACTAGAATACCCTATTCTTAATTCTTAATTTCACCTAAGGCAACATTTTTTTTTTGTATTTCAAGATTCTTTGATGACAGTAGAGTTACTCTGTGTTTCTTCATTCAGCAGTCAATGCATTAGGTTAGATGCATGTAACAAAAAAAAAAAAAAAGAACCCAAAATATATACCTAGATTTTATGTATATTTTATTACCTGATTTTGGTGAAGATGGCGGTGATAAGAATGCTGTTGAAGAACCAGCACGTACAGCAGAATATAGCACAGATAGAACTGTTGTAAGCATCCCAAGAACAAGGTTACTTGTGGAGACTGCTCTAGACTTGCTGAGAGCATTGCACTCATAGTCACGAGGTTCACTAGAGAGCCCCGTGTAGCAAACATAAGCACAGTAAACAGAAATCACAGATGCAGGCAACAAGCTTCCGTTCACCTGTTTACACAGCCAGTCAATTTTCAAATGCAAAACAACAACTAATGGAGAATCGTTTAGCTGAAAGAAAAGTGGCAAAAGGGGTGGGATGATGGAGGATGTGTCAGTGAGGTGAAAGGAAAAAAGTGTTAAGTTTCTTATGACATCATAAAATTCAAAACCAAACGGACATTCACTATAGAAGATATTTTGAACATCCTTATAGCGTGTTATCTTTCAAGTTTCAACAACAAATTGAAGTCTCAAAATATGGTGGGAAAAAATCATAACTGATTAAGAAAATCTTGGATCTAGAATCTCTGAGAAGATTTGAAATTTGAACTCAATAAAAAAAGAGACATCATTCTTGAATGATATTTGTTAAGAGGCCCCCTGTACATGGAGAAATACTAATGTAAATATCATGTACTACAATGAAGAAAATCTAAGAACATGTATCATAAGGGGGTTGCTGGGCCGTGGATTAACCTTTTTACCCAAACCGCCTCTAAAATCAACTAGCATGATAACCCCCCCCCCCCCCCCCCCCCAAAAAAAAAAAAAGGACGAGATTTCATGAAAGCATGGAATGCAATGAGCTTCAATCAATAAAAAGCATTACTATCCTTACCGTTGGATGTAAAGCAATAACACCAAATGCAAATGCAAGAATCATGGTCATGACAAGGAAGAAGACATTGAGACCACAATCATGTCCAGAAGGGTTGAACCAAATAAACAGAATTCCAGACAACGCATATGCTGCAATGTAGCACCCAACTGATACAGCAAGTAAAGCAATATACCTAGACATGAAAATTTATAAGATCACAATAAAAAACGACAATTCCAAGGAAATTAATCATGTATGGAAGATTTTAGAGTACCATTTCTGTTCATCTTTCTCAATCCATGCATCATTCCAAGAATGTGTGAAGTCAAGTAAGATAATCACTTGAACCAACAGAAACAAACCCGCTCCAAACTTCGATAAAAGTCCTGTAAACATAATAAATATGCATATGTTAATCATAAAATTAGCTTCTAAATACCATGTGTGAAAGAAAGAGGACAAATACAAAGTAAGCAAACTTAAGTTTTTCCAGACTCAGCCTCTAATAAAGAAAACCAAAGGAAAGTAAGTTAGAGGGCAAATGACAGACCATATATTGAGATTACGACATCTGGAAGGAAGAACATAAGGACAATAAGCAAGAGCCAGATCACCATTTTCGCAATCCATCCATCATGGTGCAATGAATCACGTCTGTCATTCTGGTCCTTCACGCCGATCATTATGAGGGCTAGAATAGCAAAAAATAAAAAATTTCCCAGGCTCACCCGAAGAACTGCTTGTACTTGAAAATATTCCTTAGACAGAGCGTCAGAAGTGTTTATCCCTGTTATAAAGAAATGAGAATATTCAATTATTAAGAGGGAGAGCGAGAGAAGATATTATAAAGCCGTGCTTAACAATAAGCTAAGCATATGTATTTATATTGAAAATATGTACATAAAATAGAATCCTAATAGGTCTATTAGGTCTATAATTTATTGACCTATCTAGACTTACTACTTATCATACACAGGCTTATCACTTTAATTAACCTATTCACTAACACTCCCCTCAAGCTAAAGCTTTCAAAGCTTAAGCTTGTTATATTAATTTTGAACTTTAAAAAATATAAAATAATAAAAATAACTATAAAAAAATCTTGAAAAACTTCAAACTGCATGAATGACTTGCATCAAACACAGCATGTGGACAACTCTCTTTGAACCAAACACTCACAAACTTCAAAAACAATGCCAAATACTGGACAGATACAACTCCTAGGAGTTTTTAGCCAACTACACCTGATTGCTCCCTTGACCTTCTTCCAGTTATTCTTCTCGGCATGAGGCACAAACAACACAGCTTCTAGAGGTCTTCTGCTAACTTCCCTTGAGCTTCCTAATTAGTCCTCAAGATCACCAACACTTATGGTTGGAATTACGCCAAAAATCACCAATACTACCACAAACTATGTTGCTCTCAAGTTGTATTTATTGAAGCTAATTACAAGACATCAAAGCAAGTCACACAACCAAATTAGTGATCTAAACCACTTCATATTGATGATAACCTCACCAAATTAGACCTGTACAAACACAAGTCACACCAAACAATGCTCCAAATCATATGAAGATACCAAAATTCGCCAAACAGTCCTCCAAATTACATGAAAGCACCAAAATTTGCCAAACAGTGTTCCAAATCACATGAAATACCAAAAATCACAAAACAATCAATGGGTTTGGATTAAATTCATTCAAAATCACTTAGCCACAATCTAAGAAAGATTCAGCCAAAATCCTCAGAAAAAGATGCTAAAAGACAAACCAAAAACAGCAATCAAAGTCTGATTTAGACCCCCTGATGGATTTCTAGTCACTGCAGTCCACTGTCAACTACTATATTCACCAGAAAACCTACCGCTGTCGACAAACTTTGCAGGAAAAAATTAGGACCAGTAGCACTAACCAACTCCAAACTTCCAACACTCTATCACATAATCTAGCCAGAGAATTTGCAGAAAAGAAAAGAAAAAAAACTAACAAAAAAGAATGAACCAGAAACTGGTGTAGCACTGCTAGTCATCGCCAATGTAGGTATTGCCGGAACTGTAGCAACCAAACTTCAACAAATGCAACCGCTCTTTGGGTTGCTTTCAAAACAGAAACAGTAGACGCCATCCTCCATGATTTTCATTTTTTTTCTCATTTTTTTAATAAGTAATAACCCAAACAAATAATCACGAAAACTGAATAGATCATTTTTTCTTCCTTTCTTTCACCAAACTAAATCAACAAAAACAATAAAAAATAAATAAACCAAAAAACCTATTAGAATAGCAACTCAGCTCTTTTTTTTTTTTTCCCAAAATCAAACAACTCACAATAACAAAATAGAAATCAACCTAAATTTATACTAAAACTACAACAGCAATTCAACCCTATTTGAGGTTGCTGGAAGCGGTATAACCCAAAAGGCCTTAACGCATATGATACCGCTTTGATAACATGTTAAGAGGGAGAGAGACAGAAAAAATATTATGAAGTCGTGCTCAACAATGAGTTAGCCATATATATTTGTATTGAAGATATATATATATATATATATATATATATGAAATAGAATCCTAATAGATCTATAATTTATTGACCTATCTAGACTTATCACTTATCTTACATAAACTTATCACTTTAACTAACCAATTCACTAACAATAAATGAAAATAAATTAAACCAAATTTTAACCACAGATCGAATTGTATTTATTCAATGACTCAATGCAAGTGTATGCACCAGAAATTCAAGAAAGTATGATGATTTATGTCTAGGTTGATATCTCGAATTTAAACAGAAAGATTGATGCCGTAATAAACTTAATGTTTCTATATGTTGCCATTTGAACTCACATCTTGATCTACTCAACTAAAGCTTTTCAATTTTGGCTCATACCAAATGTTCCAGCTTGTTTTTCTATAATTTCAATAAGATAACCAAAACTTCATAAATGCAGCTATCCAAAATGCAAAATGAACCTGAAAGCTGAAAACGATCCCTTTCTGAGAAACCACTTATAATTCACTCACATAGCCATGGAACTATGAAGCAAAAAGAATCCAAATTTTGAAATGATTGAGACCTGAACAAGAACAGATTTCCATAACTATTCATCAACCTAGTGATTACATTTAAAGAACACCCTAATCATACTCAAACTTCGCCAATCACTTATTACAACAAATTAAAATCTAGACGCACAAAAGGGAAATCTATCATACAAATTAAAAATTTAGGCGAATAAGTGCACTCACATGGAAGTTTCTCCAAAATGGGAGCTCCCACTTCTCTGAGAATCCAAGAAACGACGAGAGAAGCTCCAAAAAGACCACAGTAAGCGATTCGGGCTGATTTTTGGGAAATCCCAGATGCAACGGACGTAAACAAGCCGCAGGTTGCAGCTGCGCAACAAGACAGGCAGCACGACATCGTTCGCTGTCTCTGTTCCCAGGTCGAAGGAGGATTAATTCAGGGCTATGTTCTGTTCAGGGACAAGCGTGGGACGAACATTTGTTTAGCGAATTCAACATGCTACGTATTTTTCTGTGTTTTTTTAGGACATAAAATGTCGTCTAACGAATTAACTGAATATCCTTCCCACGTTGGATCAAATTTGTGTCGTTTATAAAATGCTTGCCGTTTAAATGATTTGCTTGTCGTAAGTTTTGGACTTCACGAAGATAATTGGTAAATAAAGAGTCTATAAGGTCAGCACAATGGTTAAGGTAGACTTTTAATGAGGTAAGTATAAAATTTTTGTAAAGTATAGATAATTTTTAAATTTTTCAGAGAATTAATATAAAATTATATATATATATATATACAGACACGCGCGCACGCGCGCGAAATACATCAAAATTTTTAGAGGAATCATGGCTTTTATTGATCCCTCAACTCCTCCCCTAAATCAATCTATTAGGTATTGGCACCACTTTTAATACTTATACCTTTGAAGATTTGTCCACCTTTTTTTTTTTTTTAAAAAAAAAAACCCTCCCTATAGTCAATATCCTTTTGATATAATTAAAAAAGAGCAAATACTTTAATTATTTATAATCAGTATGAGTCTGTACTAAAAGTTTTTAATTTAAGTAATATTTTATATTATTTTTTTAATCTTAAATTCTTGTATATATGAATCTAATTGATTAATTATTTCTATTATTATAAAAGAAAAAAAAGAACTCATATGAATGTGATTCAACAATGTAAAGAGGAAAGAAAAGGTGTTGGCAATATCGTTATTGGCTCAAGATGCAAGGATCTATTGCCACAATTCACTAGTACGTTAATTGAAGTTTTAGTAACCTTTCATTTATAATATACTTTAAACTTTAAAGTGAGGGCGCCATTCTCAATTCTTAACTCAGTTGTAACCTTCCGACATGAAATAATTAATAGTCTACCTAATTCACTTTGAAAAGTTGATGTGATAACTTCTAACAAATTTGCATTGCAGAATTTTGTATCATTTTATACTTCAAGGTGTTTTTGTCAAACAAGTATACAATCCAAAACAAAATAATACAAGAAAATCCAATATCCTTGGATCAAAGTAGCATACCAAACTTCTTAAATATTTTTATTTGTCAATTTTCTTGAAAAGAAATAATAGAAGAAAGAGAGAACAAGAAAAATCCGGTGCCTTAATCATAAAAGCTGCAAGGTGGAAAAACTGGCCTGCAAATAACCAATATGATCGAAGCATCAGTCCAATTCTTTTCCCTTGGTTACATTAAATTCCCCGGGCAGCCGCAGTTGTTTACCAAATTTATGGTGGAGCCTAAAAGTAACTTGATCGTTTTATTTGAAACAGCATATCCATGTGATGATTTATGTGCATGATTACAATTTCCACACTGCATACAGACTTCAAAACCTAATGCTTTCTTAATGAAGAAGTATTCCTAGAATTGTCAGAATCATGTCACAGCCTTCATTGAGATATTGTCACTTTATGTCTCAACTTATAATTGATGCGACTCAGGAGTCCTATTTGATGCAAAAATTTTCAGTTCTGATATCATCCTCCTCTAGATTTTCCACTTTCAATTGGCCCTGATAACAACAACCACCTTCCTAGCCAGCTTAGACTTTTCCTCTAGCAACAAATATGGTTTCCTTAGCAATGTCATATTTGTGGTCAATTTGACGAGTTCGACAAAAGAGAATGTATAATGTTTTGTTGAAATTATGATGATGTGTTTTACTCCTAATCAATAATTGTGATCATTAAACTGAATATTCTATATGTAATAAAATAATACTATATGTCAAATATTTTTAACAATTTAAACTATTAAACGAAGATTTAATAGTAATTTTGTAGTTATAACACGTTCCTTGTACAAATGCTTTTTGGGCTCAAGCTAAGGTAACATGGATTAAACCCTAAAACTTTTTGTCAACTGTTTAAACTATTAAAAAGAATATATATGACTCTGAAACTCAAAGTCTAAAAGGAGTAACAGCACTAGCAAATTCCTTTTCTAAAAAAAACGAAACCCACCTTCCCCTCTCTAGCCTTCTTTGACAAACACATTTCCACTCTATGTTTCTTTAAAGGTAATCTTGACACATTGGTTCTGAGTAGTCTCAGTTAGTCACATCCTGAACTCCACAGATCAACAACCTTTGCCCATAATTGAACATCAAAATACCCAACAGATTGAAGCCACAGTAAAGATGACTCCCCCTCCCAGCCTGGAGTTTTCTTTTCTTTCAAAGTCACACTAATAAAGCACAAAATTCCAATAAAGCTTTGAAATACATGTCCCCTGGTTTCTGTTCATAATTCCATTAACTGGCTTCCACGTGTGTCACCCTCATTGGTGCTTGCTACAAAGTACTTATAAGTCATAAGCCTATCAGTGCCTCCAATTTCACCCTGGCCATCAAACTCTAGGGCCCATAATAGCTGGATATCAGTAGATTTAATCTCACAGGTCCACAAAGCTTAGTTATATTATATGAAAAATCTTATCTTTGATACTTTCTGCTTTAAGATAAGATGTGGGAGCTTTTTCATTGACAATCTTTATCGGAACAGTGAGACATTATTTAATTTGACAAGCTTGAAAGTCACATGCGTGCCTTGAACCATTTGAGGTGGAGCAAAGCTTCTTCACATTTTGGCCCCCCCCTCTCTTCAAAGAGCAAGAGGGTGTGATACTGGGGCTCACGTGAGGTTGTGGCTTAATTTGTAGGGTCCAACACCCCAGGCTTAATTAGGAACATGCATGGTTTCACTTGTACCTATTGTCTGAAATTTCTTGAAGGAGAAAGTTAAAGGTCTCCCACGCGGGGAAGTAATGCTTTTTATTTCTAGAGTAGAATTTCAATAAAAAAAAAAAAAGACATGACTATAAAATTAGATTTTGCAGTTTGTAAGATCCGCACAACTACAATTTTATATAAATGTCTCTTTTTTTCTGCAATAAGAAATTTTATTCTAAAAATTGAAAAATATAAAGTTTTATTGTTAAAGAGAGTACAGAACAAAACAATAAAAACATTTAAGTTTTAATTAATAGAATTTGATAAGGTAGTAGGAATAATAAGTAGAGTGTAGTTTGAATGATAAATGGTGTAAGTCATATAATTAAATCAGATTGTAATAATGATGTGAAGTTTATGACACTATTTAAGATAAGGTTGGTGTTTTGTGCTCGCAAATTAGCTTTAAGGAAGGCGACAATCAACAATGGCCGGCATGATTTAACTAAAAACTATGTCTAAGTTGAATTTGGAAAGAGAGAGGGACAATGAGAGAGCACGTGAAGGTGATGTGGTGTTCAAGTACAAGTGGAGCCCTAAGATGAGGCCTTCAAAGACTACATGTGGATCCTATTTAACACATACAACCTCATTGCCACGTCAGATTTGATCCTCAATAAATTATGCGTTGAGTTTTGGAGCAACATATTTGAATTAGAGACTCAAATGGGAAATATCGGAAGGCGATTTGCTAAGTGGAGAAGAATGGTAAGGCAACAAAGAGGGAAGCTTTACATTATGAGGGTGTGTATCTCTATGCTTCTTGGTTGGCATAAGTGCTCTTGACATGAAGGAAAAGCACTTGTCATTTGGAGTATTTCAAGCTAGCTTGAGCTTAATTATAGTTTCCTATATGTGATGCTCATTTTGGTTGTTCTATTTGCCTTTTAACCCTCAACAATTAACTTATATATCTAACATTTTGGAGTGTAATTGAGAGTTGAAAATCAACCCTTCAATCTCTCTCTCTCTCTCTCTCCTCCTCTCTCTCAATTACTTATGTCATTCACTTACTAGAGAACTATGTATGTAGTGTGTGTTGTTTGTGATGTCTCATATATGCATAGTACAAAATGGAAGATAATTTTCTAAAACGTTGAGCATGGTGCAATTTTTTTAATTATGCGTAAAGAGTAGTAAGGAACTCTTATCTATTATTAATGATCTATTTTATAAGAGAAAATAGAGAGAAAAAAAAGAAAAAAGAGGATTATTATAAAATCACTTCAACAAAATATGACAAATTCTCTGACAGTTCTCAAACAAATCATAACTAATTAGAAACAAGTGTTTTATTGAAAGACTGACACAATCTTTAACAATTATATACTTATATATTCCACATATTTTATATGAGTGTTTGAAATGAACTTATCCTTGTGAATAAAGGACTTACTCTCAAGAATGAGAGAAAATTATTGCATAGCTAGGCCTATGGACAACTATGTTGTGTATCATGCATGAGTAATAGCATTTTATCTAATAAACATAAACTTAATTAGACATATGTCATAATTTTATTTGAATAGATTTCACTTATATTTTATTTCATTTTATCCTATATGTCCATTAGTGAATTCACAATACTAAATGTAATTAATATTTTATATTTTATGCGTTTGTTGTGAAGGATTTTACACGATTAATTAATTGAATACTTAATCTTTATCAATATTATTTTATTGATCAAAACTCTCTCTCTCTCTCTCTATCTATATATATATATATATATAAACAAGACGATTTAGTACGTCAGATCACATGTCTGATCATATATATCCTATCTTTTTAGCAGAAATAAAGTTGATAATTTCTCTGTTGCGTGAAAGATATGACTAACAACCTGCAATATAATAGCGGTGCTAAAACAAAATATAATTAAGAATTATCTATCACAGTGCACTTTAATTATCTATTAATTAATCTCTTGTTTAACATAATCGCAACCAGCTAATAGAATCCGTACAAAGAAACCCAGAAATTCAGAAACCAATGCACTTGTTCATCAAATAATAATATATTTACCCTAATAGGATGCCTTATATACAGAAAGTCCTTTTCCGGGTGATTTGGCAATTAAGCAGACAATCTGACAGAGACTTGTTTGTGAATTAGGGTCCACCATTTGTCACCATGTACGCGCCCTCATACTAGTTTCTTTGCAATCTTTTTCTATATATACAGCAAGTTCTTGTTTTCTGGGGCTACAGAATAACTACCAGAATAAATTTCAGCTTCTTTGTTTCTTTGATATGGCAAGAAATTCAGTGTCTACACGAATTCGGAAGCCCCAGTTATGGCAGAGGTGTTCGATGCAATATAGGGAGCAGAAGACCAGGTTTTACATCATATGGAGGTGTATGATGTTTCTTCTACGATGGGAGGAACGTTGATAATGATTTTCCATGAGAAAAATTAAGAGGGGATGAGAATTTTCCTCTTTCCTTTGTGTGTACTAGAATTAGGCTTCATCTTTATCTTTATCCTTTCTAGGTTTAGCAGTCATCTTTACTTTTTTTCTAGGTCTAGCAGTTAGGTCATCTTCTCGCTCTTTGGTGGATTAACTTCTTCAGACAGGATAAGCAAATACCGATCAATCACACTCAGTTTGAAAATTTCTCGTAAAAATTATTAATTAAATGTGAATTGTTGATGGAAAGTTTAACTGCTTGAATAATTTGTAAAAAGTCATAAATTCAAGCTTATGTAACATCATCATGAAAAAAAAAATGAAAAAACTGATCCTTTCCTTATCTTTGTAATATTATATTATAAACTTTACTGGGAGGACAGTGAGTCGAAGAGATTTTGGCTGTGTAAGAATGCATGAAGTGCGGAGAAAGGCATGAAAGTAGTGGCTGTAATGCTTGGATTGTTTTTGGGGCTAAGACTTCAAGTGGGGTGATTGGCTGTGGGAGTGAAGCTTGTCAGATAGTTTGAAAAAGAGTTACTGGGTGAGATTTCGTTTTCTTATCTTTTTGGTCTGAAATCAGTGTTTACTTAGTTAGAGAGATTAGCTTAGAAGGGCAAAAATTCCGAGGATGTGTCTCCTGAATGACTACTGCTGTTTAGTAACATGTGCAGTGGAATTTCTTTTCATTTTTCTTTTGACTTTTTGCCAAGTTGTGTAATTTCTTTTATGGGATAAGAAAGCTATGTATGATCTTTGTGTATCATTATTCCTTCTCTCTCTCTCTCTCTCACAACACTCTCTCTCATACAAACACAACACAGGGGGAGCTCATGATTCTCAACATGCAATTTTCAGCCATGAGAGCCATCTGTCCGAGGCTGCTTTTGACTGTTTCTGATTTTAGCACTGCCTTTTTGGCTAAAATTCTTATTCAAGTTCTTGCTTAGAAAAATAGACACGTCTAGTAAGATCAGAAATTATGTGAGTCTTCTGCATTTTAAAACCAAATCATGTCCTTTTGTTTATTTTTATAATTATAGAATAAGAAAATGTCCCACTTTATAAATGAAATAAAGGTTAAATTAATCTACAATTAGCTTATATTTTTATTTTTTTTAAATGGATACCTATATTTTAAAATTTTAAAATTAAATATTTATAATTTCTTTAAATTTTTAATTAGATATTCACTGCTAATTTTTCATTCATTTTCCTTTTTTTTTTTTTCAGATGTGACGCATAGAAATCCTCCATAATAATAATCATTTCAAACTGGATGATAAAGTGGTGAAACGGTCAACGAGTCAGAGAAATTGACTCTAAATCTTAGAGCATTTTTCCTTTTTCCCTCCATGGTAGAATTGCTGCGTGAAGTGGCTCCAAAAATTAGAGGTTACATTTACAAATTAAATAGCAATTACATAAAAAGAGTACTCAATTATAAAATTTTAAAATATAAGTATTCACTTAAAAATTGAAAAATATAGATATGCATATTAATTTAACTTAAGATAAAATATCTCCTTTTAAATATAAATCATCCAAATACATCTAAACACCCTTATCCTAGACATAAGAGTTATTTTTTATTAAACCGATCTAATAGAAATATGGTAGTATAGATAAATATCCTCATGTTCTAATTTGTGTTTAAATTTTACATAAGATGGTATAATATAATTTAATATATTCATTTTATATGGTAAACATAGAACAAATTAATCATTTTCATTTGGATCTGTTGCACAAGATGGAATTGGAGTAAATTTTATTATTCTCATCATACCTTTGACCTATATATGTTTTTATCATTTAATGTTCACCAATCATGACTTCGATTTTATTAACTAAAATATACCTCTGTCATAATACATTCAAGTAAATTTTATTACTCCTATTTTATCCTTAATTTATATTTATGGTTCCCACTTTTTTAGACAAATCAGTTGCTTTTTGTTAAACTTTTTAGAGTCTGTTTGTTTGGGCTTTTTTTTTTCTTTAAAAAAAACTCCTTTTGTTAAAAATAAAGAACTTTTTGTGCTTGGATCAGAATTAAAAAAAAAAAAGCAAATGCAAAAGCTCATCCAAGCAAGCTCTTATCCTCCTCTTTCCTTTTTGTTTTTCCTATGACCTCATCATACTATGACTAATTGAAGATTTTTTTTTTTTAAAGAAATATAGACAAATCATTGATTTAATTAATCTATTATTTGATAATTTCATTAAAAATGTTAAAAAATTTATAATTTTCAAATAATATAAAATAATTATAATATAAATTATTTTTAAGAATTATAATAATTTTGTCAAGACAAAATTTTTAATACTATTATATTATATACATATTTAATAATAAATAAATTATAATATAAGTTTATAGTATCAAATTACTTATACAAATTATATATCAAACACTTAATAATATTATATCTTATTTTTTTTAATTATTCTACCCTGTTATCTTATTCTGTGCTATCTTATTTATTTATCCTATTCTATATCACTGTCATATTCCAAATAATATTTAAAGTGACAGAGAATATTTTATCTTATTTCATGAAAAGAAGAATAAATACATAGGCATAAAATTCATAATCATGTGATCCCACGTGTAATGGAACCTAATCATGTGATCCCACAAAGAGCATTGAAAATTGAAAAAGGAAAAAGAACTTCATTCAGAAAACTGCATTGTGCGGGTAGCGGGTGGCTTTAACACACAAGCTCATAAAAAATTGATATTTTTCTCTCATAAATTCACATCACAAGAGTTGTAAAAATCACAATTGGCCTTCATCAAGGATGCTACGTATTCTTGTAAACTCTGTCCACCACCTCCCGTGTGCATTCAGGTTTAAGTACACTTTCAATCTTTCCATTTCACTTAAAGTTGTTCTCCTAAGTTTTTAATTTAAACAATATTACCTTCCAATTTTTTTTAATATTATAATTAGTTCCTCTTGTTTAATGATTATTTTTTTAAAAAATAAAACTTATTAACTGAATACTTATTTAATTAATGTGATATTTGTGTGACATATCATTTACTTATATATTTATATATAGTGTGAATGAAAATAATTAGAAAATATCTTTAATTAAATTTTATAGTAGTCATTCAAATACAACTAATGTATTTAGAAGTGTTTTTTAACTCTTTCCATTCAAAATATGATCATATAAATAAAACATGCGCTATGTATATATTATATTAATTAAATAAATATCCACCTGTCAAGTTCTATCTTTTTTAACAGGGGAACTTAATTGAAATATTGAAAAACAGTGAAGGGCTACATGGTTCAAACAAAAAATAAAGACAAGAAATTGTAACTTTTAACAAAATTGAAGGGTTAACATTATATTTAAGCCAACTAATAATTAAGAGAGAATTTTAAAAAAAATGATGTCATTAATTCAAAATCTTTAACTTTTGTGCACACTTTCTTTTCTCTTTCACACGATGTCTGACTTTCTTGCATATATATCTGATGTATTATATACGCTGTGCACGCCATAATCTCTGAAATAAGAATCTCTCAAATGTAGTATAAATTACTCCAAGAGAAATATTGTTCGTGCACCATTCTTTCATACTTTACTAGCAATATCTTTCAATAATATTGCATTTAATTTTAATTTTTGATTGAGTTCTACTTTTTAAAAAATATAAAAACAATTGTGAATTAATGTCTATATAAATCCCGTTTATCTTAAATTTGACTGTTTATTTTTTTTTTTTATCTAATTGAGGGAATTCAAATCCTACATCAATTATAGAAACAAAGATTGCAAAGGTATAAAATATGTACACAAAAGAAGCTTTTCTTTTCTTTTTTTCTTTTTTTTTTTTTTGGTACTCACTTCTACCTTTCTGATCTCGACGGCTGTAAGTCAGGTGTAGACATTTTGGCACAAATTAAAATATATTTGCAGCTGTGAGAAATTTCTCAAGGATGTTCTAGTATAACTAGTGTTATTCATGTTTTTTGATACCTGATTTTAGAAAGTATTCGGATCCTCTCCTTTTCTTTTTTGTCAATTTCCCTAATTTTTTTTAGAAAAAAAGACAAATTTTTATTTTAAAACCGACAATTTTTTGATTGGGACCTATAATTTTAATACAAAAAATATTTCTATATCTATCTCTTCTTAATTCACATCTTCTTTTTTCTAGTACAAGTAGTGTTATTCTTGTTTTTTAATACCTAATTTTAGACCGGCTAAAAAAATATTTACCTGATTTTAGAAAATATTCGGACCCTCTTCTTTTTTTTTTTTTTTGGTCAATTTCCCTAATTTTTTTTGAGTGATAAAGACATAATTTTTTTTTTTATTTTGAAACCTACAATTTTTTTTATTGAGACTTATAATTTTAATACAAAAAATATTTCTATATCTATCTCTTCTTAATTTGCATGCTCTTTTTTCAAAAGAAAAAGAGAGGATCCATACTCTTTAGAATCATTCTTTCCCAGTTAAATGTTGGCCAGAAGTCTTGTTTTGATGTAGACAGTTCAGCTCAAACATGAATCATCAAGAGGAAATGAAAAGAAAAAACATTTTATTTTCATTCCCAAAATAAACAACATTCATAATAATGAATCCAGAAAAAGGCTGCTATCCTTTTTCTTTTAACATCATAAAGACAAGACCCAAAGTCATAAATTTTAATAAACTCATCTCCTCTTTACATGAGGCTCACCAAAAGTTGCTTGTAACTTTGTATAATCCTCCTCTGCAGATTTCCTTGGGGTTTGCCCTGGCTTTAAACTTTGGCCTCCCTGGATGGTCAAAAGTGAGGCCAGGAAAGAAAAATTAGCATCATTCAGGAAATTTACAGATACAGCTTCCATGGAACTTAATAAATCATTCTCAAACTCCAATAAGAAAGAAGAAACAGCAATCAGTCCAGCATTAAAAAATTGATGCATTTTATCAGAATGTAAAAAAATATCCAGAAACATTTTTGCTTTTGTCTCGCCGATAATCAGCTGAGATCTAATATTTTAGTTCCCATGATAAGACTGTTACTACCAAAGATATTGAGGCTTGGATTAATATAAAGTTGTCCACTATACTAAACCAATACAATATATGGCATAAATAAAGTGGTTATTATTTTCTTGCATTCAAAATGTATGTTACTTTCACGAGTATGCTTCCTACCCAAGCCATTCTGTCACAAGATACTCACAAGTCTTATTATATGAATTTGGCATTTTTCAATTTTCACACACATTTCAAGCATCAAGCATGACATTCTTCAGTTTTGATTAAATTTCAATACAGTTCAGTGTTAAATTTCCGTAAATTCTTGCATCCTGCTTAAAGAATGCATCCTATTTTGACTTAAGATACAAATCCCCTCATTTTGAATCTTTAAACCCAAATGCAATGCCATGCATCCACATCACATATTAGAACTAGACATGCAGAGAATCCTGAAAATGCTCTCCAAAAAAATATAACCATTTTCTCAGCTGAAAAATAGTATAATAATATGTGCGGCTTTTAGCAAATAAGTTAGACAAGAAAGCCATAAATCACTTACTGCTCCCTTCTGGATAGTTAACCGCCGGATCGATGGAGACCGTGCCACAGAGGAAGCAGCAGCAGCTGCAGCCACACGAATTCTGCAAAATAAAACGCACAGAATATTAAAATTCAGAATTGTGGCAGCCTCATCCATCTCTGCAAATTGAGTTTTAGAATTCATTCAATTTTACCTCTTATGTACATCAACATACTCATCTGTCTCATCCACAATCTCCTCCTGCATTGATGAAGAAATCCTAATAGGTCTCAGAGGAGGGGGGAATGAAGGGAGAGAAATTTGAAAGAACTAAAACTATACCTGCAAAAGTTCCTCAAACACATCTTCCAAAGTGATAATACCAATCACTTCACCATCTTCCATATCCTCTGAAAAGGAACCAGTTATGGTAGTGTCACCATGTAGCTTGATTGCAGGCCTTAGATGTTTGTCAATGTCAACAACTACACTTTCTGACTTCCCATCATCCTTCTGTAGCAAGGGAGTAGTCAAGTGTGAATCCCCACCACTGATTTTGTTATCTTCATCAATAGTCGGTTGAGTTGTCTTGCCTTTTCCTTTAGCCTTAACAACAGCTGCCATATGACTGCTACCTTTTTGGAACTCATTCAGTATGTCATAAAGAGGCATATCTGCTGGAACCCTGAAGATAAATATGATTAAACATAATCTTGACATTTCATATTCTCAATAAGAAGATGAAAAGAAATCACATTAATAAAGACAATCAGACCGTGGAATTCTCCGGATGGAAACAGCACTGACAGGGGTCTCTGTTTCAGGTCGTACAGTGAGAAGACTTTTGACCTATATAGGAAGAAAAAGGTGAGCAAGATAGATTCCAAAAGGTCATTGAAGGAAAAAAAAATTCTAAATTCCTTTGATATAATACTAACCAGCAGAAGCCCAATAATATTCTTTGGATTTCCAGAATACACAGGAACTCGGCTATGTCCACGAGCAAGAATTTTTCCCATTGCCTCCCTGTTTGACATATGGCACCATACGAGGTTCAAAAATGGTTTGTAATAAATAGCAGAACTGACACTTCCCAAGCATCCACTACTTGGTGCAGTGGAAAATATTTTTATTGAGCAAAGAAAAAAAAAACCATTTATATGCATATCAACATATCAAACACTTGCAAGTGCAAGACATGGTTTCTCCCAATCTCTGTCTTCCATGGCAAGGATGATGCCGTTCCTATTGCTGGAATTTGGCTTACTCACGGAATGCCTGACAGATCTGGGAGATATCTCGTTCTGAAGGATATTGGTCAGGCCAGATGAAAACTATTTGGCTGTTAAAAAAAAAAAAAATACACACACATGAAGAATTATAAATTTTCCTATTGATTTGATATTTGTATTCTTACAATCTTCCTTTGACTGACTATACTCATTATAAGATTTCCTAGATCTTCTTTCAACTGATTTTGGTTTCTATGCTTTGTTCTATTCAGTCCACCATCCAGCACCGGACACTTTCTGAACAAAGTTTGTTACTCATAGAGGAAACAAATGTGGATGTGCTTGTCCCTTGTGTCTATTTCAAGTGATAAATTTTATAATATACTGTGCACCAGCTAGAATCAACAGTAAATGAATAAGAGATTAAACAGCATGACAGAGTAAGAATACTTGAAGTTTGAACATGCAATGAAAAAGAGTGCTAGAATCATTTACAAGATAAGCCATAACATATCACAAAGTCCCAATTGATGAAATGATATCTGCATATGAAACATTTGCGCAACCTTTGTTTTGATGCCAGAAGGGAAACTATAATTATAATGGCAATAACAATAATAATGATGGAAATAACACTAATCAATACCCTACAATGGATGGAAAGCAATCTTATTGACAGGACAAAGTATACCTACACCAGGATATAAATTTAAACATGAAGGAATTTAGATTTTAGCAAGGAACATATTAAGAACAATAATACATGAGTCAATTTCAAATCAACAAACACAATTAAAGAAAACTAAGGTGCAGCCCTAGGATGACTCCAGAGTGGAGGATACTTTAGAGGTAGAGGCAACAAGGAACTTACCAATCTAATTTCGAATTAACATCCAAAGAAAAGGTTGATTCAATAGGAGTCATAGCCTCCTCAGCAGTCTGTTCAAAGATAAAAATAGAGAAGCCAAAAAAGCAAGAATTGCTTAACTACAAGAAAAGAAATTGAGAAGTGTATTGCTTATTTTTAGAAAACGAAGTAAAAATGCAAAACAGAGAAAAGTCAAGCATATGACAATGTATTTTGAGGAACACAATATCTGGAAGTGGATGGTTAGTTTTTCTTCAAGATGCAGAGATACCTTGACAACCCCCAGAAAAAAAAAAAGGGAAAAAGAAAAGGAAAGAAAAATGGCATCATAAAAATGATTTTTAACCATTTATATGCCCCAGTTCCTCTTTCATTTATGACACTCTTCCTAGTGTCCCAAAGCATAGGACAGCAGCTAACAGTCACCAGGTTCATGAAGTAACCACTGAATGTTTTGATCATCATCAATGTGTGTCAAAAGTCAAAAGTTAAAATGGTAAGAAATTTCTAAGTTTGACTGGGATTAACTATCATATTTGCAAATTGTTTTGGATTGCTATTTGATGGAAAGACTAATAACAAGAACAATGTACAACATGGTGATTTGATTTAAATGCTTACCTTTTCAGTCAAATCTAGTGCTCCGCTAATAATTGTTGTCTCATCGTGTGTAAGTTCTCCACCTTTCCCAGCCTAAAAAGGCTCAACTTTAATAAATCAGAAGCCAAGACTTATACCAGTAATGTTTGAGTAGCTTCAGCATTCTTAATATAATTGGCTTTATGGTACAATTGTCAAGGTATAAGACAGAGATAGCATTTCTTGACTTTACCTCTTGACCGTGAATGGAGACAAGAGCTTTCAACTGAGCACGCCTAAACAAAGCTTCATTATGTCCCAATACACAGTCCAAAATCTGGAACAAATATCAGTAAGAAAAACAAACCGTTATAGGCATGATTAAAATAAAATTCACTATGTTATTGGTGACAATAAGAGGAGCTCTATCCTCCCACAAGTTAAGTGATACAAATATTAGGGGTTTTTCCAGTTTCTTTGAAATACAGGAAGTATCCCTGAGTTAACTGCAAACTTCAGTCAGTCAAATCAATTGTCAATGTCATTTTACAAGGTAATGGTAAAATCTCAACTAAGGCAGTTGAGTGGACATCAATGCATGCTTATGGTATTTGCTTATTAGCTAACACACTAAAAGCATTCTCCTAAACCAAGCAAGGCAAATAAATTTGTCAACAGCAAACAAGTCATATAAGAGCTTAATCTGTATACATTATGCATCATGTAACATCTACTTTTAATTCTTGATGTTTCATGAAAACATTGAGATGTTGTACTCTTTATCTCTGCTTTTACCTAATTTCAATCACATTATCTTGTTCACAGAAACAAATGGGAAGGAATAGGTTTACTCCAGATCAATGAATGAATCAAGTACATTAACAGTTAATATACTAAAAAATCTGGTTTTTCTATCTCTGTTGGATAAATCACCTTTCCAATGGGATAAGCAATTGGGTAACAGATTATCATCAAAATTCGCACAAGCCATATGAAGTTGGCACCTACAGCAAGACCATACCTAGTACAAATTGCTTGTGGTATAACCTGAAATTCAAGAGATTGAAAATAAAATGAATGAACTTCATAATATTCATGCGGTACAAATGTTGAAACTTAACCACTGAAATATGAATGTAGTAAAGTTACATACCTCCCCGAAAAATAGAACGAATGTCACAGAGAGAATGATAGCAACATACTGATTGAACATCTTATCAAGGTATAACGGAAGGGCCTACAGGTTGCAAGTAAAGCAAATAGCTGTTTAAAATTTAGGCCGGATTTATGAATCAGTATTAAGTTTAACATAGTCACTATCAATAAAAAAAAAATTGTATCATTACTCACCAACCTATGACATCAGAAAAGCAGAGTTGAATGACCAATTATAAAACTCATTCTGAAAGTGTCCAATGACATATTAAAAATCATTCCCTCTCTTTTTTTCCCTTCATAAAATTAATCCACTATCCAAAAAACATAAGATTCTTTCAAGCTACAGTCACCATTTACACTTAAGCCATCGCAATCTCCATGAGACCGACACTAATCTACTGAATTCTAACATCAGTTATTATCAACTCCTTTCCCCCAAAACAAGGGATAACCTTAACATTAAAAGATCGATGATCAAGCACACGACGACACTAACTTAAGTTTGATAACTTAAACGACAAGGTAATAGCAATTTAGTTACCTCCATAGCAGCAGCATTACACAGAAGCAGAGTCACAAGCAGCTGGTGCTGCTTTTGAACCACTGGCAGTATAACAGCTGAAATACACACAAAAGTAATCAAATTTGAAACATCTAGGTCATATGATCATAAAACCAACCCCATGATTAAAAAATTACAACACTTGGACCGTTTCAAATTCATTTCTTTCCAATCATTCCAACCAAAAATGATCACATCAGTTCAATCAAATCAAATTAAAACAAAATGGGAATCCAATACAAAACACGGGAACCAAAAAAAAAAAAGAACCTGCTTGTTTTTTCTCCTGAGGAGAACCACTACGCTGAAGAATTTCAAGGTCGACAAGACCAAGAGACATGAGTCCTAGGGTAAGACCGGACATAATCCCAGCAAAAAGTACGAGAGAACAAGAGATCCCAGCATAGACGAACCACCAGACGGATCCGAAGGGTATGCCACCAGCACTATCTTCATGATTAAGGTCCCCACGAGTCAGTGTCCGAGCCAACATTAACGCATTCACCAAATGCATAATGGGGTCTCTGCTTCTTCTTCTTCTTGTTTCTCTTCTCCTTCAGACTCGGCGTCGTTGCCTTGTTCTTCCTCAGCTCTTTGAAAGGTTAGACACAGGGAAAATTGTGTGTTCGCGTTTGGCCAGCGGTCGGTCAGAGTAAAATTAGACGAACACCGACGTGGCGGGTTTAACTACTTTTTGTCTGGTTATGCGGGCTCCACGTTCACGTGGCTTGCGTTCCGGTATGATGAGTCCACTTCATATATTACGCAAAAGTGAACATCAGGTCGCGGTTTGGTACGCCGTATCCTAGTATGTATTTATCAGTAAATCTCCTATCAATCTCCAATTCCTACCTCTCGTCTACTCTTTTTCACAGAAATCTCCAGGCACATGCTTTGCATGAGCATGTAGTTTTAACCTATATCAATTGTTACTTTTAGAATGGATTAATTTGACAACAAAATATAGTTATATAAACATTTTGATTTAAGTTGAATTATAATTTTTATTCTTTTAATATATAAATTACTTGTATCTTATTTTTCTTAAATATAATATTTTATTTTAATTCCTTTCATATACAAATTGAATTAAATTAGGTTCTCATTAATTATTTTTATCCAATCAAATACTAAAAATCACGATTAGCATAGAAGTTTTCAATTAAAGTCCATGTTTACAATAATTAAAATTTTTTTAGTGATTTACGTGATGTTAATACCTTAAAGTGATAAGGTATATTTCGTTAATTTTATTTTCTAATAATTGTTAGGTTGGATCTTTATTGGAATTTTGTATCTTAATAAGAAATTTTCGTCTTTAATTTAAGGGTCTGTTTGTTTAAGAAGAAAATATTTTTTTTTTTGAAATTGTTTTTCTAACTTTCCTATGTTTGGAACTAATAGAAAGTTAATCAATAGAAAGTAGATTTTAGTTAACAGAAAATGATAGTATATTTGGGAGAAAGTGATTTTCCCTTTTAATTAAAAGAAATTATTTTTTCAAATCATCTTATATTACATAATCACATTCTTCCTTTCTTTATTTTTCTTTTTTTCTTTCTTCTATCTTTCTCTCTCTACCCATCTCTACTTCTTTTCATTCTCTCTCTCTATCCTATTTTTCTCCCTCTTTTGTCACTACTTTATCTTTATCTCCCTTTTTCTTCTTTCGCTCTC
This sequence comes from Saraca asoca, assembly GCA_026873985.1. Lineage (NCBI taxonomy): Eukaryota > Viridiplantae > Streptophyta > Magnoliopsida > Fabales > Fabaceae > Saraca > Saraca asoca. The sequence continues at coordinate 961 of JANHAO010005518.1, read as the reverse complement.
TTTTATTTTTTTCTCTCTCTTCTCTCTCTTCTATGCCTTCTACTCCCCTTCTATCTTTCTCTTTCTCCCCCACTCTCCCCCTCTCTCTCTCCTAGCTCTCATCTTCTCTTTCTCTTTCCATTTCAATGTTGATAATCTAATAATTATATCAAAAATTATATTAAAAAAGTATCTAAGTAATTAAGAAAGTTGGCAAATGTAATTAATAGTGGCCCAAGCATTACAAAAAAGCTTAAAATAGCAGCGATTACATACTAACTATAGTGGCGGTTTAAACCGCTACTGAGTATAATAGCGGTGGTTATGAGAATCATCAAAAAACATGGTGCTGGGTTGACATTAGTAGATTTATGTGTAATCACTGGAATCATCATGCATTAAGCATTTAGCGATAGTTATTTTCTGGTGGTTAATCGCTTCTAATTTTATCAAAAAATTTTGAAATTAAATTGGCGGGAGTTATGGAACCGTTGCTATTATTTTTAAAAATTTGCAATTTAAATTGGAGGACTTTATATAACAGTTGCTATTATTTAAAAAAAAAATTGTTATTATTTTCAGCTGTTACATACTTGTCGCTAAATTTTTTTTAAAAAAATTGCAGGCCATTCATTCTATTTATAATATTAATTAATGACAATAATTATTCTTGTAAAATAAAAATGTAAACCCATGATATAATAAGAAATCAATATAAAATGAAAATCAATATAATAATAAATTCATATAATTAAAAACACAAATTTGAATATATTTAGAAGTTTCAAATGTAACTTGTCTCACATCACAAATCAAAGAAAATAAAATATTTATATATACAATCAAAAGCCATAATATTAATATTCTAAAAGGATCGGGCACAATTAGCGATAAAAGTCTTTGTAGGTCCCAATAATATGAGTTAGATTAAAAGTTAAATGCGGAATTAGCTTGGATCTTGCCCTAATCTCGTTGGAGATGA
>JANHAO010005517.1:0-22530 GCA_026873985.1 Saraca asoca | reverse complement strand
TTTTTTTATATTTTTCTCTATTTTATTATTGTTTGACTAACTTTAATAATTTTTGTTGAGTTAAATTTGAGAATAAAAATATATGCTTATATAAGATTTTATTGAGTTAAATTGATTATTATTATTGGGTTTATATAGAACTCAGATGGAAGAGAAACGGTGTGCAATGGGTACTTGTCTTCTTGTTACTCAGGCTCCTTTGAGAAGAACAGAGAATTCATTCGTTCATGACGTGAAGTTCTCCACCAAATTTTTGTAAAAGAGAATTAGTATAAAATACATTTCTGTAAGTTTTGAATTTATAGATATTGTGAGTTAATTAGCATCGGATTGTTGTCATGTATATTGAGAAATTTTATCTTATTTATAATATAAATAAAATTCTTTATTTCATGAAAAGAGGTACAAAAATATATTTCAAATTTGATTTTATTTTATGTCAAATATTGGAGTTTATATAAAAAAATAATAAAATTAAAATTCCAACGGAACTTGTCTGTTGGAGTTGCTTGTGAGAGAAAATTTATAAAATGATATTCTAATGGACATTTTTTGTTGGAATTGTTTTTCGTTGGAATTGGGCATTCCAACAAGCGGTTTTCCAACGGACCAAAATCTATTGGAATTTCTATTGAAATGTCAAATTTCTATGGATTTTTGTGAAATTTCAATCGATTTTGTCCGTTGGAATTTCTTGAAATTCTTGTAGTGCAAATCGATAAATAGTGATGATGAAAAAATAAATAATTCTTAGAACTATTCGTGTTTTGATGAAGATGCAACGACGAAATGGTTGAATTGAACATTCTATAGTAGGAAAGTAACTATAAAAGGACAGCAAATGATGGTAAGTCATGCCCCCTCTCTTCTGGAATAAAAAAAAAGAGTGAATTCTCCTGTGAAAACTGTTCCTTTTTCGGCAATCCATGGTTGCACTTCCAAGTCAATCTAAATGTTGTTTTGCTGGCCTTCAACGTATTGAACTTTTTTCACATGCTTATAAGACAGGGTAACATGCTTCACGAAGCATTAAAAGGCTTTGTGAGTATCTATAAAAATTTAAAATATAAATTATAAAATTTGTAAATTTTTATATTCTTTATAAAATATAAAGTGATGTAAATTTAAGTGTGATAAATACATTAACTCTATTATTTAGAGTTGCATAAAAAAATTTAAAATTTTTCTTTTTTTTTTTATATAGAAGTTATAGACAACTTTTAGTGAAAAAGTTGTGAAAGCTATAAAAAAATTCATAAAATTTATAATGATATGTATCAATATAATTTTTTTTTTTTGAGTATGTATTGAATTATAATCCTATTTGTACATATCAAGAAGCAAGCAAACAAGAGAAGAGTGCGAAAGATAAGATTAAAAACAACAATAGAACCAACAACTCAAGGGATTAAGTATCAAAATTTTATAGAACATATATATTTTTTAAATTTTTGAATGAATCAATTCAGAATTACTATTTATAAATATAAAAGTACCAAGATTTTTGGAAAATTGCAGCTTTCATCAATTCCCCTTATTTCTGCCCCTAATTAAAAAGATTAATTTATAAAATCATTAAGTATGATTTAATGATAAGTAATGAATTAAGATAATATATTAAGGTCTTGTGTTCTGCCATCGACATAAGAAAAAAGGGGATTAGTTTATATATATATATATATATATATATGAGGTCTTTGTAAAAAATAATTTCTTTTTAGAAAATTAGATCTCATTAACCAGGAATGACACAAAAATTATAAGAAAGTTATTTAATTTGTAAAAACTTGTAGCTGGAGTCATGGGTGATTTAGTATTTCTAAAGTGTAAAATCCATTTTGGAGGGTAAACATAAAATTTGTTAATAAAAAAATAAAAGGTTCAGAATTTAATAAATAATAAATAATTGAAGAAATAATTTTTAAATTTTTAATTATTCACTTTCTTAATTTTTTATCGGCAAATATAATTATGTATTTTAAATACAAGTTCTAAATGCATCTACTCCTTTAAAGGAATTAAATTTGGAAGAAATAGCCACACCAAATGCATAAACTAGCAGCTGCATATAGAAGAGCATGCACAAGAGGAAGTGACTATGGATCATTATTAAATCATTAGCAATATATAAGTCGAAGGAAATGAGCAAGATTTTGCATGTGATTAATTAATCTTAATCAATTAATAATATATTTAGGGCAAGGTATAATTTAATCCTTAATTAACAAAAGGATAAAGAATAGAAGGTACCTAAACGAAAGCTAATTGGTAGATCATTGTAAAAAAAAAATTAAGAGATGAATAAATAATTACATCAAAAGTGGTGATTGGCAAAGGGAAATAGGAGACATCACCAAAGATGGCGTTGGCGATGCTTATCTCATGTCATGGCTGGCATCACTTTTGGCCAAATGACCATTAAAATATGGATTTGTAAGAACTAAGGTGAAAAAAGCATGCATGGAAACGGGATCTTTGTTTGCAGATTTGGTCGTGTTGGCCATCCATCACTTTGGTTGGATTTGAACAACAACTCCCTTTTTTATCTATTGTTTGTGTCATGCATGACTCGCAAACTTTGACTTTAAAATATGCTTCTTCTTCTTTTTTTGTTTGATATGGCGTCTAGGGTTTAGCTAAAGTTATCCCACCTTAGGGTAATTATGGTTTAAATATGCTTAAATAACAACCAATGTAAGAAACTCATGAAAATGAAAATAAATAGAAAAGTGAGCCAAGTATATTTATTCAGTATTTTATTGTCAATAATTTTAAAAAATTAAATATTTTTAGAAGTTTTTAAAGAGAGGAATGATATATATTATTTTTGAAGTGGAAGAATTTATCAATTTTTAAAAGTCTTGTTTTGCAGAGGAAAAAAAGCACATGTATGTACGAAAAGTATACATGCAACTTGATTGAGCTGCTGATAATCAAGTTGCTAATTGCAGTCCTCTTGCGGTTGGTAGTGACAAAGAAGGTACAAATAAAGCCTATTTCCAGTTTATGGAAGGAAATCTTAATTATCTGAAAAATCAGAAAAAAAAATTCTTAATATCATATTTTAAAATGTAACTTTTGTCGTAATAACTAATTTTGAATTTAATTACATATTTTACACTGATAATTGAATTGTTCTTCAACCCCAAAGGTTAAAGTCCGCCGTAAAAAGATTTGGATTATCTCAGTTTCTTATATTATTAATTTCCTTTAATTTTATAAAGAAAAAGACACAATCATTTATTTTATAATTCACAATATTTTAATGAGATCCATTATTTAATAAAAAATAATAATTATCTTTCTTATAAATTTACATTCACATATTCCCAAAAATTATTTGGATAAGATGTAAAAATAAAGGCTCTTTTTATAAGTACGACTTGGAGACATAGTTATATTCTTATGTAAATTAAAAATAGTAAAAGAAAAACAACTTTAAGATAAGTATATTTAATTCTGAATATTTCATAATCTGCAACAAGATATCACAATAATTATGTGTACTCATATTGTGTTCGAATTTTATAAATTATATTATAGGCATATTCCAGTTTCGCGAGATGGGCTGGTAAAGGCTCGACAGTAAACTAAATCCAAGAGAGAAAAGAGCTGAGTTCGCTAGGTCATTATCTACACGAGCAACAAAATGAGGCAGAGTCTCGATTTATTAAGGAACGAGATCCAGCTTGCATAGTCAATATCTCGCTATATGTGAGCTCACATGCCAAAGGTGAGTTCGCGAAGTTCACTCTCGCAGATCAAAAGCCAACAATGACCCCAAACAATCCCAGCTCGTGGACATTGCATCCGCTCAGCAAAGAGCTCATTCAGGGAAGTCTTGAAACAATGACCCTCTCAGATTTAATTTGTGGAACCAGTCTGTAAGAAATAGTACTACAGTCCCACTCGTAGAAAGCAAACTCTAGAAATCAGACGTCAGTCTGCAAAAATCATTTTGCAATAGTTTAGACTATATTGTACATTTATTTTGATGTAATAGAAATATAAATTATGTAATTACTATTGTAACCTCCCTAATCTCTATAAATAAGAAAAGGGAAATTACTGTAAGCTAAGCTGAAATAGTTATACTGAGACTATGTAAAATTTTCTTCAAAGCAATAACATTACTGTAGATGTAGGGATTGGTGTTGACCGATTTTGATTGAATCACGTTAAAAATATTGTGTCTCTGTTGCTTTTCCTTTAATTCTCCTCTTTTTCTTCGCTTCTTTAACAAGAAACAGTTCCGAAAGAATCTCTCCGATTGACTGAATTTTGATATGATCGAAATCCACCATCAACAAATCATGAAGTATTCTAAATGGAATGTCATAAAAAAAAGCATAAAAAATTAGTATTTATCATGTAAAGTTGTCTGTCTATATACCTTCTCCCTAAAAGATCATGACATTTTCAGTTGCACAAAAATATATATTTGATACTGTGGTTTAATTTTTTCTAATATTTTAAATTTAAATTTGAAATATTTTACTTTGTGAATAATTTGCGCAAGAATTTTGATCTTGTAATCAAAGGTAAAATGGCCGACAGAAGATGACAAAAGAGAGTCCAAAGTCGTCCTTAAGTCAAATAATGTGTATTAGTTTTTATTCCTCTCTACCATTCTTCTTTTGTACTTTTTTCCATTTTCTTCCCATGAAACACCCTTATATCTCTCTCTTTAACGCCAACTTGAACTCAACCAATCCATGTTTGGGATTGAAACAAAGAAGGGCCCCACAAAATGTCAGCCATCTTTGAAGTCAAGCAGTCCATCAGCTCAGCACTTTCTTCACACGAACAATTAAACAAACACCTTGTGGTTGATTAACTTCAACCACTTTTTCTCAAGCATGTGTTGAGAACTTCGACCGCTGAATTCCAATCCAAGTGGGATTGATTGTCTATAATTAGGTGCTGCTGTAATTAATTGGACGTGGACATTGGGGAAGAGAAATTGCAACCCGTTCATGAATGTGAACGTGCCGTAGCAAAGTGTTTTTTCTAGATAGGTTCAATTCAATGGACTGGCCAATCAGCTGCAGGTATGTACTTGTTCCCTTCAAGAATTTCTCTCCGGTTAGTCATATCTTTAATGAATGATACATTATCTATCTTATTAAATCAAATTTCTCGATAATTAATCGTAATTATACTAACTAATTTTCATATTTTTTCAAAGACAAATAGATGTTGAACATGTTGAAGGAAATAATAAAAATCAATTATAATAAATGATATTACAAAAGATATAATTTTGTAAAATATAATTATTTCATTTGACTTGTCTAACTCAATTCATTTAATAAAAAATTTAATTTTAATTTATTATCAATATAAATTAATTTTATACGACATATCATTAAAAAATGTTAACTATTTCACATTGTCATTAAAGTTTTTGGCCATTGTTACTTTTTAATGACATGTTAATTTTTTATCATAAAATAAGAAGATAACAAAATATTAAGAAATAATAATTTATTGATAATAAAAGAATTTTAACAATTTTTTAATATTGACATAAAAGTATATAAATAATTGCTAGTGTAAAACTGATTTATACTAGTGTATGAAATTTAAATTTTTAATAAAATATGATTTGATTAGAATTTTTAGAATATAAGATGCAATTTAGAAAGTAAAGTAAATAATCACAATTATTAATGAGAAAATTGAAAGAGTAGATACTTATAGATTTAAAATTTATTTTTAAATTATTTATTATTTATCAAACTTTAACCCTTAATTTTTTTATCTTACTTTTTCTTTTAAAAGTATATTTTGTATTTCGGGGGAACTCAATTTAAATTGGTTGTTGTTGATATATTTTTAGTTGGGTGTAATAAATTTTTGGTCAATCTAAAAATTTTCCAATTGGATTGCATAGCGCTAGGTTAATTTTTGGTCATGGTCCATGTCATGATTTGGGTCTTGCTCAATGTACTTTCTACTTTCAAGGGTTAGGTGTCTGACTTTTCATCTTTTGTAATTCGATCAATCCTACAAACTCATTGATTTCAACAACCTTAGTTAATGCCAAATTTAAAGTCTACGTATTTTGTAAATGACTTATAATATCATTATTTGGGCAGAAATATACGGCCAAATAAAGTATATACGTCTTTGTTAATGTAATTATTGTTGAGGCCAACATCCTACGACTTTTGACCATTTGTTTTGCATTTTTTCTAAGCTACTTACTCTATGCAATTATGGAATTGTAGATTTGATTTTCAAGTTAAATTTCATTGAAACAAAAGAGATAATCAATTGAAAAAAGAGTTATTTCTAATCTTCGACATTCAAAAATTAATGCTAATAAAATAATATCGTCAATCGTGCGATCCAAGAATTAAAGATTATCAAAGTAAAAAATTTATGTGAAATATAAATGTTAAATTCAGTAGGTGCAGTAAATAATATTTTTTATTAAAAATTTTATAAAAATAACTCACATATGACGTAAAGCTAGATAATCATAAAGGTGCAGAAATGCTCAACTCACTAATACGTAGGTCGGCCTACTCTCCTTAGGCAAAAATGAAAGAACTTTTCTCATGTTGAAAATAATTTTACCTCTCTCTGTTGAGAGGGTGCTTAATTTATCAATTTTTTTTTCTTATCTATGAGGAGATTTAAAGATTATTTAATGCAAGTAGTTAAAAATTAATAAATTAATTAATTATATAAAAAATATTTGATAAAATTAATTATTAAATTAATTTATAAATATGAAATAATAAAAAAATATTAATATCAATAAATAATATATATAATAAATTAATTTATATTTATTTTAAATAAAATATTTGATATAATTAAAATATTTAAAATAAGAATAAAATTATTTAAATTTTAATTAATTATATTTTATGACATTATATACTTATTTATTTATATTAAATTAATGATTATTGATCAAATATATAATCATATATTTTTGTTCGACTTTGTGAAAAATAAATGAAAATAATATGATATTAAAAAAAGTATTAATTATAAGTGTTTTTAAATAATTAGAACATATACATCAATAAATTAAAAAAAAAGAGATAAATTAGAAAAAAAATTGAAATACCTATTTTAATAAATTATATATTATTTAAAACAACTTTTTAAAGGAGAGTTTTTTTCCTAAAAATTAATTTATCAAATGCTTTTAAAATATAAAAAAAATCATTTGATTAAATCAAAAAATTAAAAGTTGATTTCTTATAGTACCAAACACACACTTAATACTTTGACTTTGACGAGGTTAAAATCTATATAAAAGAAAATAAAATTAAAGCCTTTTAGTGCAATGACTATTATCCATATTTTTTGAAGTTTGAAAAGTTATAAATTTTATGTTTAATTTTTATTGTAACTTATTAGGTGATTTTTCTCTTTTTCTTGTAGAGTAATCCATATTCTCCTTTTATCAATAATATTTTTATGTAAGTTTGTAAAAAAATAAAATAAAATATATAGAAATTTCAACGTCTTATGTAATGACAGGCCATCAAAATCATAAGATCGATATTTGTATATCACTTAGAACACATTTCTTCAGTGATTCGTTGCCTTCAAATTTGATGCGTAGGGTAACAAAGTCCCTATTCCCTATGGCATTATTTAATATATATATATATATATATATATTAAAATTCCACTAACCTCCTAATTTCATCACGTGTCTATCATGTGAAAAATTAAGGAACTGTATGAAAAATATATCCTCAACCAATTCCATGGGACCGACCTTGTGATGAGCTTCTAGATAGATATGCCACTCTTTGTAAAATATTAAGGCAATTTAATTGTTGTCCGCACTTTCGCGTGGAAGTCGTGTAGAAGTCCAGTTCAATAATTGTTTGCATTTCCAAGTTCAATAAAACATATGTCTCATTTTATCAGTAAATAAATATGCCTTAATAATTTTAAATTTGCTACCTAAAACTAGAGGGGTACTTAGCCATAATGCACTTAACTTGTCTTATTAATGAGAGTAACATGCATGTATTCATCTTCCTTTGATTCATCTCACTTATTATTATTAAAATAAAAAATGCATAAATTCTATTTTCATATTTAAACAAGTTCACTTTCATTGCTATCAATGAATTTATAAGAATTTAATTTTTTAAATCTTTTAAGAAATTTGAGCCCATAAAAAATCATATAATAATATATTATTTAATAATAATAATTTAAATTTCATTTATGCCAAAATGAAAGTGTTATATGTAAAAAAATGGTCTCGAGAGCTCGTAGCTCAGCGCACATCAAAGACACTCAATGAGCTTCGCTTCGTCCATCAGAAAGCGGCACAGCGAAATAATTCCGGCACCATCCCGCGAAGCAAGGCTCACCTCGCAAGGCAGCGACCCAGCAAGAAAGATCACAAGACCAGCTCGCCAAGCAGCCGATCGCCTTGCTCGAGCCCGCTACCTCGCTATAGTAACACCAAGCTCGCTACAGCAGATCTCATGATGCCCCCGAGCTATGAATTCCCGCTCGGGACTCCCAGCACCTCGCTTGGTGCAACAGCACCAAGCAACGGACGCAGACAGACATAAGTCTACAATTGACCAAGGGGGCCCACCTCGTAGCCTACATTCTACAATAGCCGAATTGTAGCCCTTTTTACTGTCTTTTCCATTTATAACTTGATGTAATATAACTATAACTTGTAATTAATGCATGTAACTCCTCCTTCCTCTATAAATAGGATTATATTGTTAGAAGATGGGAGATGCCAAAAACTCTATAAGCAGAAACTCTGCTAAAATCATTTCTCAATACAATAATAAAATCTCCGCCGTAGACGTAGGGTCCAGTAGTGCCCGGATTTAGCCGAACCACGTTAAACTCGCTGTCTCTCCATCCCTTCTTCCTCTCGATCTATCTTCTTCTGCACTTCGAAAGCAGTATTGGATCCCTGAACTCCTTCCATTGGTCGGAATCTGGAGCTCTCCGCACGAGCCAAATTTCGATGTTAACATTTTGGCACCGTCTATTGGAACCATATGCTCTCTAAAGTCTCTATTGCAACTTAACAATGGCCAAAGGAAGAACAACTCGGAGTTCAACTACTCTAGTCTTCCAACCGACGGACACTCCCGTTGTGGGGGCTCACCAATAGTCTACTGCTGCTCTTGAAACTCAAGAGGCATAAACGTCTGGCCAATCTCGTCCGGTGCTAGAAAGCACGGTAAGAGAGCTGGCGGAAACTGTCAAAGCGCTGGCGCAGGCCCAAGCTCAGAGTACGCAGAGACAAGAAGAACTCATGGTACAGCTCCAGCAGCTTCGTAAAGAGGCTTTAAAAGGAAACTCATGAAGATCACGATAGCCAGCAACTAGGGGGCTTTTAACGAGCAGGAAGCTCCACCTTTCAGTTTGAGACGCATAACCGAATAATGGAGGAAGTCCTCCGCATGCTCGAACAGCTAGAGGAGCATCCACAACCTCAAAACCATCAGCGTCGCCGCTAGGAAAACTCCCTATTTTTTATGGAGATCAAGACATAACCTTTCCCACAAAAACTCAAAGTGCCCGTTATCTCGCTGTACAATGGGAACAGCGACCTGAGCGACCACCTGGACGTGTTCAATACTCAAATGGACCTCCAGACAATCGACCCCCTGGTGAAGTACCGCGTCTTTCTCACCACATTAGGGGGAACGCCTCGGACATAATTCAGGTGCCTCCCGGCTCGCAGCATCGGCAATTGGGAAGAATGCCAAAGAAAATTTGTTGACCAATATCGAGTGCTAAAGAAGCAACTTACGCCTCCTTACCATCTTGCAATAATTTTTCAGTGCAAGGACGAGTTACTCAAGGACTATGTAACCCGCTTCAGGCACGAGGCTAACTTCGTGGAGAATCCCTTGGAGGAAAGCATTCTAACGGCTATCTCAATGGGACTTTGCAAAGACGGCAAATTGTACCGAAGCCTCTACAAATTTCCCTCTCGAGACCTCGTCGAATTCTATTATCGGGCGACCAAACAAATAAGATAGGAAGAAACCTTCAAAATCGAGGAACCTAAGCATAAAGCAAGCCATAGTGGTCCCACCACGAGAGAGGTAGTGAGAGTTACAACAACCTCACTCCTCATCTTGCAAAGAAGGCGAAGCCTCAGCGACCGGAAAGCCGCTTCAAGAGCTACAGCATCCTGTCAGATGCATAGAACATAATCTTTATCGCGAAAAGGCATAATGAGAACTTCGGAAGGCCCAGACCATTGAGGGTGCCCACCAAGCCCAGAGACCAAAGTAGATTTTGTGCTTATCACAATGAGGCTAGACACACCACCTCGAACTGTCAGGCGCTGAAAGACACCATAGAAGACCTCATCAAAAGAGGCTGACTATAGGATTATGTGGTAAGACCATCGGGACAGTGCGCTCAGGAGGCTCAATGAGTTGCCACCCAAGAGCCTGAGCCCTCCATCAGAATCATGTTCTGATCCTGTAGCATTCATTTGTCATCAATGGTGACTGATTGTATCAACTATTGTACGTTGAATTAATGTAAGTCATCGATTGGCCAAGCATTATCTAGACAAAGAGTTTTCACTCCGTCATTGCTATCTCGCCATGTGAATGGTTTTCACCTCGCCTCAACGAAAATAAAACTTTGATGAATGGTTTTCACCTCGCTCGAAGAATGGTTTTCACCTCGCCTCAACGAAAACTTAAACGAAACAAAAACTCAGCGAATGGTTTTCATCTCGCCACAACAAAACAAAACTTCGGCAAACAAAACAAAATCCTAGCCACCAGCCCACTACGGCACAAAGAAATCGAAACAAAATCATTGTAACTTTCACACGAATTTCTCGTAACTCTCATGCGGATGAATTTTCCACAACTCTCATGTAGACGAGTTTCTCATGTCCCGAATGAGATTTCTCAGGCATAGCTTGCATGCGACCTCTCTCTCTCGCTCACAATATATTGAGCAATCAGAAAAATAAAGCACAGTCGATTAGCCAGAAAGAGCATTTCATTAATCATCAGAAGTGTACATACAGTGATGCGTGAAGCATCCCATTATAGCATTTGAAAGAAGAAAAACTTATACAGTAAAAAGACCTCGGCCAATGAGGCAAAATTATATCAAAAGAAGAAGTGCAGAAATGAAGGCAAGAAGCTCAACGACCTGGCACAACCATTCTTGCAAAAAAAGCAGAAGGCTAGTCACCAAGCTCGTGCCTGTAGGAAGGATAGCTACTGCCAAGCTGCTCCTGTTTATTTTCCTCCAGTGCGTCCCCCTAAGCCAGACCTAGAGCAAATCAAAAAGTCGTAGAAGTCGACTGGCCAGGTAGTAGCACCACAAGCGATGGTCGAAGGAGACGGCCCAGTATTAGCACAAGATCCCCAGGAGCCGCCAGGTGGATCTTGCGACGAAGCCATGTGCAATGGGCTATCCATGCCTCCCTACACTTTGCAACAGGCCATCCATGTCTCAAGAAGCTTCGTTGGAAGCCAAAACACTAAAGCGCAGGGGACTCATCAGTCTCCTCCATTGAACTCCTCTGAGGCTAAAGAGAGAATGCCCCAGGTAATAAAAAGACTCGCTCGACCCTTTGAAGAATCCAGAAGGCATCTGATCTGAATTTCATCCAACGGCCCGAAAAGAGCGATAACGCCACGCCATCGGCAAAAAATGACAAATAGAAGAAAGCATGGCCTAAAGCAGAACGGAAAGACATCTAACATGACATTTCGGTCAAGGGAGGACATTGACTGAAGATACGAATCAAGCCTCGAAAACTTAAACTCCCGGTCTGCAAAAGCAAATCGAGAGTTGGGGGGCTTATGTTATATATAAAAAATGGCCTCGAGAGCTCGTAGTCCCAGGCACGCCGAAGGCACTCAACGAGCTTCGTTTCGCCCATCAGAAAGCGGCACAGCGAAGTGGTCCCGACACCATCTCATGAAGCAAGCCTTGCCTCGTGAGGCAACAACCCAGCGAGAAAGATCACAAGACTAACTCGTTAAGCAGGCGATCACCCTGCTCAAGCCTGCTACCTCGCTACAACAGCACCAAACTCGCTACAGTGGATCCCATGACGCCCCCGAGCTAAGAATTCCCGCTCGGGACGCCCAGTACCTCGCTTGACTCAGCAGCACTAAGCAACAGATGCCGACAGACACAGGTCTACAGCTGACTAAGGGGGGCCACCCGCAGCCTACATTCTACAGTAGCTGAATTGTAGCCCTTTTTACTGTCTTTTTCATTTATAGCTTAATGTAATACAACTGTAGCTTATAATTAATGCATGTAACTCCTCCTTCCTCTATAAATAGGATTGCATTATTAGAAGAAGGAAGAGGCCAAAAACTCTGTAAGCAAAAACTCTGCTAAAATCATTTCTCAATACAATAATAAATTATCCACTGTGGACGTAGAATCCGATACTGTCCGGATTTAGTCGAACAACATTAAACTCACAGTTTCTCCATCCCTTCTTCCTCTCGGTCTATCTTCGTCTGCACTTCGAAAGCAGTATTAGATCCATGAACTCCTCCCATTGGCCAGAATCTGGAGCTCTCCGCACAAGCCAAATTCCGACATCAACAGAAATGTAAGTATTAGATCCATGAACATCGGTTTTTGTAACATATTTCTTCTTGGCAAAAATGGAAGTACTCGTGTGGATGCAAAAACAAATACGTAAGTAACACCTACCGGGCGGAGCGGAGTGTGAATGTAAGTGTGTGTGAAGCGCGTGGACGATGGATTTAAAAGTTGGACTATTTTAATTACATTACATGCAACGTGGAAAATGTTTCTAATTGTAAGCATTACCAGAAACATAGGGCCCACACACCCATTTGCGTTACCCCACTCCCTAATTGAAAATGCAAGACTACGACAATCATAGCGTCGGGTCAACATTGAACATCTATTTCCTTATGCTATTTTCCAATTATTTTTTTTATATTTCTTTTTTACTTTATTCATTCTCAAATGATACACATGGAGTAGTTAACATGGTATCTTTTTTTTTTTTTTCACATTTATGATGAGAAAATTTAAATGTTAAATTTTTAATTAATTATTCAATCTCATTAATTATAAGATTCTGACTTTTTCTTTATTTTTATCATATTTAAAGATAGATGTATACAAAAAATTTTATAAATTCTATTTACATAAAAAAAATTAAATCCCGTTTCTTTAATGATGGCAAAAAAATAAAAAAAGAGAAGGACATGATAAAAATTCTTAATAATATAACACAAGGAAACTGGAATCAGGACAAAGATAATTTTATAACTTCTAATAAATCATTCAAATCTTCTAATCAAACTATTCAAGCAAAAACATTTTTTAATTTGGTCTTCAGACAATATTTTTATGAACAGTATAGTATAAAATTGACATGATTAACGTTAAAATGGAAAAAAAAAATCCTTGATTTAGTGTCATATACTAATGATTATTAGATGACTTAAATTTAGTATTATTATGAGAATTAGTATGTAAAAAATCATTGTTTCTACCGTACCCAACCCACCAACAAGTTAAAATCCACAAGTTCAAACCAGTTGGTTTGTTTAATGGATTGAAGGTGGGCGCAATGGCTTGACTTTGAATTAAATTCCATAGGAATTCAAACTCACCACCGACATCACATCATGTATATTCTTTTTTTTTCTAATATCACCAAATTACGCACACCAAATAGTTTTGAGCCAACACACCCTTAGGATTTTTATCTACAAATAACAAAAGATATTACACTCTCTTCTTATCTTTTTCCAGCTCCGCTAGTTGTCTCCCTCTACCTCTCTCTCTCTCTCTCTCTTACCTTCTTTCCACCCACCTTCCTTGTTCAACTTGGGCTTGTACTTGTGGTGTGCTAGTTTCCTCTATATATGCTTGTCTCATTTGCTTTATCCACAAATTCAGATCTTTTGAGCATCTCAGTTACTTACTTCATCTGGGTTTTAAAATTCAAGCTTCAAAGAAGTAACTTCAATTGAAAGATTCAAGCTTTTTCTGTATAAGTTTTGCAACTTTCTTCAGACTTTGAGGATAAGGAATTGTTCTAGCTACTTGTTTGAATTTGGCAGATATGGATCATTCATCATGGATTAACACTTCCTTGGATCTCAACATTAATCCTCATAGAGTTCATGAAGAAGCTACTCCTGTAAGTGAAAAGAAAATTTGTGTATCATCTTGCTTGCATGCCCAGAAGATATTCTGTGAAATGCTTAAGCTTCGAAAAATATCTATTTTGAAACTTCTTGTTGATTTTCAGAAAAAGGAAATGGAGACCAATTTTTTCTCAGTTGAGAAGAAGCCACCTTCTGTCAAAGAAGAGGTTAGTAATGCTAATTCATTGTTCTTTCTATTTAGTTTTCTTTTGTACATAGCCTAGATTTTGATTAGAAAGCACAAAGAAGCAACTCGAGGAGTTTTCTTCACTCCTTTGTTTAAAAAATGATCCTTTTCTTCAAAGATTGATCTGTAAACCAATTATAAGAACTTTGATATAAAATTTTATGTAAATTACATCTTTCTTTGACGTTGGTTTCACAGACACCAATATTCTTAATGATTTGTTTGTTATGAGCCTTCTCACTAAAGCTTTATGATCATATTATACATTTTTTCCAGTCCTCTAGTGCCTTGGTTGAGGAACTGAAGCGGGTGAGTGCAGAAAACAAGAAGTTGACAGAAATGCTCACAGAGATGTGTGAGAACTACAACGCTTTGAGAAGTCACTTGATGGAATATATGAGAAAGAACCCAGAAAAGGAGCTCGGCCCAACAAAGAAAAGGAAGACTGAAAGCAGCAACAACAATAGTAATCTAATAATGCCACTCAAAAATGGCAACTCGGAGAGCTGCTCAACTGATGAAGAATCGTTCAAGAAACCCAGGGAAGAGACCATCAAAGCCAAAATTTCAAGAGTTTATGTCAGGACTGAAGCATCTGATACAAGCCTTGTAAGATCCCTTATTTATCAAATCTTCTACTGATTTGATTCTTATTATGCTAGGACAATGAATCCTGAGCATATAGCTACTTAGGATAATTTCTTTGGTTTTAGTTACATGAAGCTTTATTTGATGAGCATATCACTTAAAATCTTTATTTCTACAGAAGAAAGATTTAGAGAAGTGTCATATCTCATTTCTGTACCTGTATCACCTTTTTGGTAACTGACTTTGACATGCCTCCCCTTTATATGTCTTTTTAGATTGTGAAGGATGGATATCAGTGGAGGAAATATGGGCAAAAGGTGACCAGAGATAATCCTTCTCCTAGAGCATACTTTAAATGCTCATTTGCTCCAAGCTGCCCCGTTAAAAAGAAGGTAATTCCTTGCCTTTTTATTTTCACTCCGCAAACAAATTATAAACACAGTGCTAATTGGAAACTGATTATTCATCTCTAATAAGTAACTGGAAGAGAAGCTAAGTTATTTTTTTTTCTTCTGTTTGGCTATTCAGGTGCAAAGAAGTGTGGATGATCAGTCCATTGTCGTTGCAACTTATGAAGGAGAGCACAATCATCCTAACCCTTCTCAGATGGAGACTACATCGGGTTCGAGTCGCTGTGTGTCACTAGGCTCAGTACCTTGTTCTACCTCTCTAAACACTTCCGGACCAAGGGTTACCCTTGACTTGACAAAATCCAAGTCCAGCAATGATTCCAAGAACCCGAAACCGAAAATTGATTCCCCGGAAGTCCCACAGGTTTTGGTGGAACAAATGGCTACTTCCTTGACTAAGGATCCCAATTTCAGAGCAGCACTTGTTGCAGCCATTTCAGGAAGAATGGCGCACAAGAATTAAACAAGAAAAAGAAATGGTGAAAACACTTCAGTTAACATGGTTTCTTCAAGTGTTTTATATCAGATCAGTTTTAGAGCATAGGATTGTCTATGTAAATACAAAATAGAAAATTGAGGAATATTTCCTCGATATGGATCCTTCAAATGGGAAACGAGTTCCTAGTCCAAATCAGGATAGCATTTTTCAGCTGATTAAATATGAGCTAATCAAAGCTCAGTTTAGTCCTCCTTCTGCATCATGGCAAAGACAGAAGAGAGCTGAAATGATCACATAGTTAAATGAAGTTCTTGCGAAAGTTCTCTCAGTGAAAAGAACTTCTTTGTGAAGTGCAGCACCAAGGACAGGATTTACAAAGCTATTTCATATATGCAAGACTCGAGAATTATCATTTTGCCGAATTTCCATTTCTTCCCCATTTTATTTTCATATAATTTAGAATAGCCATGTAAAGATCAGCAAGTTTAGTGTAAAATATTGGTTCGCATCTAGAAATTTCCCGTTTTAAAACTATGTAAATCATCTCAAGTGTTGCAAGTAATTTAAAATGAATCCGCACTATGTGATGAAGAAAATTAGTGAATATCTTGAACACCACATCATCTGCATGATGAGTGCTTTTAAACTTGAAGATGGATATTCTGAAAAACTGATCTTGATTAAAGTTTATTAGAAGTAAACAAATTTGATTTAGTCTGAGAGTTTGAATCAATTGATCCTAACTTAAACACAATTTTTAATCATTAAGTTTAATCCAATTTGAAGATGGTTTTTCTGCAGGACATGTCCTCACCAACCAGTACTATTAATATTTAGTGGGCTCTTTTTGTAATTTCAACCCCATGTCTCAGGGTCAAAATGGCTAGAATCCCTACCATGGAATATTTGATCCGCTAGTTTCCTGAAATTACGTAGTTGTTAGAGATTATTAAGCACCGCAGTCCAGAGGTATTCAACCAATACTGCAAACAGATCCAGCATTGTCCCTCTCTGACATGGTAGGCAGTTGCTGGACTTTGACCGTGAAATACCGCAACCTTAGAAAGATAGAATAGCAGAAGGTCCCCATTCACACGACCTTAAAAAAAAAAAAAACATTAGAGTAGGCAAAGGGACTGACTATGGCCATAAAAAAAATTAAGAAGTGAACAGGTAGTGCTCACACTTGGTGGTGAAGAAAAAATAACAATTCTAATCATAATTATATTTTATTAAGTTTAGACTAGCCTTGCCTATATTCTGTCAAATGTATAGTAAATAAAAATGAAAACTACTAACATTATTAAAAAAAAAAAACGCGCGCGCGCGCGCACACACAAAACTATGGCTTTGTTAAATTTATTAGACGTTGGTCTTAAAAATGTTAGGTGTAGTTTTATAGCTCTCACTACATTCTTCACTCTTGCACACATGAAAATATTTGAGCCAGGCAAATTGGTTAATTTAACTCAAATTAGCCTTATGTACAGATTTGAGAAGGCAAAGCAACTGACAATTGCCATCAATTTCAGTAAACTTAGATACACAAGAGTTTCAAGAATTGCCACAGGTAGTTTTGCTTTCCAAATACAACTGCCTACAAGCTATTTCATATTCGTATGGATTTGTACACTCCACAACGCACCCATCTCCTCTCAAACCAAACCCTTTAGACTAGACTACTCTGAGGTGAAGCTCAGTTTATCAACCTTTGCTAGCAATAGACCCACCTCGGATGGCTCATCAGTGGCTTTCTCCTTCACCTTAGAGTTGAGGGAACTATCCTTTTCCATAGAATCTGCATCGGTTATACATTGCTTGAATCTGAAGCAACTGCTAACGTGATCGTTTGTTAGCCCAGCCACTTGCATGAATGTGTAGATGACTGTTGGCCCCACACTCCTGAACCCTCTCCTTAAAAGATCTTTGCTTATGAACTCTGCTTTTGGAGATTTGACGGGAACTTGGCGTGGGTACCGGAACTGGCTGACTATTGAATTATGGTTCACAAAGTTCCAGATATATGTGTCAAAGGATCCAAATTCTTCAATTATCTGCGTTGAGGCAGGAAAATAACGTAACTGAAGACATGAACTTTATAATCTTAGAAAATATTCATATCACATGTCCTCAAAAAAGTTAGACTGGAATTTGTTTTTTTTCTGATCAAGTCTTCATGTATAATTCAATAGTGGGTCATGGGCAGGTTTTTCTTCTTAATTTTCTAAGCATCTTCTTTGTTAGGTAGCAGAAAAGTTTGAAAACTAAGGGTTAAGGTTGATTCACTTCAGAAAGAGATTTTTCATTTTGAAGAGCAGTGACAAAGCAACAAACAGGTCCTACTTTGGACAAACACACACTGCTATAAAACAAGATTAGAATATGAAGAAATGGAAATACTTACCTTACACATCTGGCGTGCATTTTCAATTATGCCTCGCAACCTGAACTCGGATAGCAATGAGCTGGCAGGGCTACTCGGAGCAACTATCTTTTTCTCATTCATTCGCGACACAGCTCTGGGATCAAATTCCAAAAACACTTCTCTGCAAACGGGCCAGGGATATATCAAAATAATTAATCCAGGATTCCAGAGTCAAACCAAAACTTTAAAATACACATTCAGCATATTAGTCCTCTTTCTTTATATGTCGAAGCAAAATGGAAGCACTGGAAGTTTGATGAGTAATCTCCTCTGACGTGTGTGAATAATATGCCAATCATAAAATTTAATCCAAACTGAACACCCCCCCCCCCACCAAAAAAAAAAAAAAAAAGTGTATATCAGTACCGGAATAATTGTCTTTTGCTAAGAATGGCTGGCCATGTAAGTTCAGCCAAAGCTCCAGAGAGGCTGAGCAACTCAAACAGTTTCCTGCACAAAAGCAAACAACACCATAATACAGACTTTCAACCTGAAAGCAGAAGATTGAAGAAACACGGACAAAGCCACATACTTGTCATCATGGACAGGAACTCCCCACTCTTCATCGTGAAAAGCAACATAACATGGTTCTGACAGAAATGAGAACAAGTTAGCAATCAAAAAGCAAAAGAAATCTAAATCTACAATGTTTGAGCAGGCACCATCAATACATAATGAAACTGAATATATTTGAACCAGCAATTCAAGGATTTTAGGTGTTGCAATAAGATCTTTTAAATGATGAAGGCCAATCTATATCAAAAGAGTGATTGATAAAAATGAGAACACATTCTAAAAGGGTATTGTAGGATGAAGATGTAAGGAAATTAGCAATACTAACAGTACTCGAATACCTTCCCTAGACTTCATCTTAGCAGATAGACAAGAAAGTGCCACAGTAACTGCTATGGTGAGCAAAAAACAATGGTTTCAGACTCATCACTCAAGTTAGCTTGCTTTTAGTTGCAACATATAGATCTTAACGGTTTTGGTCTACTATATCGCATAATAGTATCATGCATACGGACTCATAAATGAATATGACCATACAATTCATTTCCAATAAAGAATGACTATATTATTCATCAAACCAGAAGGGCAACATGTTAGAACCATGCAATTTGTGCATCTCTTCACCATCTTTAATTGGGAAGAATTGCTGAAAATGCACCGTATCAATCAAGTATATAGAGTCATGAATGATATTGAAACATTCATTAGCGACTTCTCTGCTCTAATATTACCTATAAATACACTTTACCATGACATGGGGATGGGGCAAAATTTGATATTATATTCGTGATACTCAATATTAACAGATAATGCTATAGTTTACTATGGCAATATCAAACGGGCTAATTAAAGAAACCAATATTTCACATTGTTTGTACGTTTATTGACTAGTTGACTTACAATTGGAACCGCTAGGAAGTTAACAGAACTACAGAACAAATTAAGATGTAAGAAGGATACATATAAACATACACTTTCCCTTTCCTGAAATTTCTCATTTCCAATATTGCAGCCAATTACAAGAAAAAACAACTCTTCAGATCATCATTGTCCTCATTACTAATCCACCAGAGAACTAGGCAGCGTAAATAGTTAGAACTGTCCACCTTTATTATTTCTTCCAAACTCTGACGTTTCCCAAAATCACATTTTCACCTTAAACAAACGATATCAACAGCAGCATAACATAATAAACAACTTCCAAAGCAACAAGATACCTGTATTTGGTGTAACCCAACCACACCTTTTCTTGCCCTCCAAGCTATCAGTGGAGTCCAACACTGGAGTATCATTAGCAGCCACATTATCAGAGCCAACCTTCTCCGTCTTTGTTTGCTTCTTCCTCACTGGCACACTAACCCTTCTCACTACTTTCCCACTTGACGAAGCACGACTATGAGTTGAAGAATCTGTTGACGAGGCATCAGATGAGCACGAAGCATTTATCGACAAATTGAGCACAGCTTGATGATGATCAGGTCGCTTCAAAATCCTAGACACTGAAACACATTGCGGATTAGAATGAGCAATTAGCTTCGTCTGCTTGGCTTCCGTGTCAGTTTCCAGAAGAGGTTTCTCTGTCTTCTTTAATGGCTTCGAAGCTGGTTTTAGCACATCGGTGGATCGAGCCTTGTTGCCGCCGGGAACCAATACCGGCCGTGACTTCGGGTCGGTGACGTTCATGGATCGATTTCTGTGTAGGCCTGACATTGCGAGAAAACTATGTGAACTGAATTCTAGAAACTTCTTTCAGAATTTTGAAAGTCAACGCTGGGTTTGAAATTCAAATTTAAGACTTAAAAAAATAGAAAAATTTTGTTTTTAGAGAGGAACCCCACTTGATTTAAATTCTCAATTCAACGGATTTGGCTACTGGGGATTTAGTGCTGAGCTTGAAATTGAGTCAAACCCTAGAGAAATGGAAACTTCCAGCTGCATTACTCAAAACACGACTTAATTTTAGGTGAAAGAGGTTGATGCTTTAGATTGCCCGACTTTGAGTGTTGAAGGCAAAAAATGGGAACTCTAGAGTGAAGAGAAAGTTGCAGGGAAAAAGTTAGAAACTGCGGGAAATATTTTTTTTTACAATGTGAGTGGAAAATTCTGATGGTGAGTTTACCTGAGAAAGCAGCGAATCAAGGGCTCAGAGAGGAAGAGAGAGACTATATAGAGAAACAAAGGAGGAGAGAGAAAGGAAAGGTTTTGAGTTAACCAACCATAGGCTGCCACATATGATGTGAGCTCCGATAAAAGGACACTTTTGTCCGAATCGACAGTGACGTGGGTTTCCACCCTGCTAGGACTGCGGAATAAGGATGCTATCAGATATTCCAATCCGACGCCGCCGTTTTTGCTCTCAGGTGGTGTCAAAACGGCAAACACAGTCATCGTCGCTTGAGACCTACAAGTAGATAACACTTCAAGTCTCACGCAAGAGAGACTAAACATGGCCCACTTATCCAACTCTTTTCCACACATTCAAATACTAACGTCTACATGGATTGAGTTCCTAACAACGATAACAGCATCATCAAGGCAAAAAGGAAGGAACTTTACACATTTCAATGGCTGCAACTCACTTCCTACCAAGTCCTAAAGCTTTCTCACCTTTCCTCACAAACCAACCTTCAATCCCCTCCATTCCATCCATTCAAATTTCATTGCTGAACCCATTAGATCATTATCCCTATTTAGCAAGGAGGCCAATTGTTCGCACTAATGCCAAGAAGAAGAATCCTTGGGACATATTTGATGATGGTGAGGACCCTGATATGGAGTATGGATCCTTGTACACTGATGGCAAGCAGGAAGAGGATCCTAGTTTACCCAACGACCCAGATAACCCATATGGGTTCTTGAAATTCCCAGCTGGATATGCTGTGGAGGTAGCATCCTTGGGATTGAAAGTGAGAGGAGATGTCAGGAGGTGTTGCTGTGTGATCTCAGGTGGTGTTTATGAGAATTTGTTGTTCTTTCCAGCCATTCAGTTGATTAAGGATAGATATCCGGGCGTTCAGATTGACGTGTTGGCATCAGAGAGGGGGAAGCAGACATATGAATTGAATAAGAATGTAAGATATGCCAATGTTTATGATCCTGATGATGACTATCCAGTTCTTGCAGAGTATACTGATATGGTTGGAGTTCTTAAGGTTGGTCATCTTATTTTTAAGGGGAACAAATCTAGTTGTTATCTAATATTGATCTTATACAAAGCATTAATTAACAGCTTGTTATCGTATCTCATCATGTTAAAACATATTTCCTTCCTTCTCCCAAATTCTGACCTATTTACCACTTTGCATTTGGGTTTTTCGTAGCAATGTTAGGTGTATTTATTGTCTCACATATTGTTACTTAATTTTGCATATATCCCAGCTTAATTTAAACTGGCCTTACATGTACACAAAGTCACTAAGGGGGCGTTTGGTAGGAGGAAAGTTTTTTCTTTCCCAGGAATCCTAACTTAGGAAACATTGTTTCCTATGTTTGGTATGCAGTTTCTAAAAATGAGATTTCTAGTAAACATTATTTCCCAGGAATCATTTTTGGCAACTTTCCCACAAAAATATTCCCGGGGAGGTGGGAATCTTAGTTTCCCGTGGGCATGAGAATGTTTTTGTGGAAAAAAAAATATATATACCTCTCACTAATGAGAAAAAAGACATATATACCCTTCACTTTCTCTCTCATCCTTTTCCTCACACTTTCTCTCTCATTCTCTCTCATCCTCTCTCACACTTTCTCTCTCATCCCCTCTCTCACTATCTCTCTTATTCTCTTTCTCTCTCATCCTTTCTCTC
>JANHAO010005516.1:0-22782 GCA_026873985.1 Saraca asoca | reverse complement strand
TAAAATAACTTCCCTGTGGGATCGACCCATATTCGCCAGTACTAGCTACAACTACGCCGTGCGCTTGCGGTTATTTTAAAACGTATAACAAGTTTGTTGCACATCAAGAGTATTATCTTTGATGTTGGTCATTCGTACTTTGGAGAGAGCTTTCAATTTAACCAAGATGAGTTCCCAAATGAAGAATCTCAAAGATTTTATAATATGTTAAAAGCTATTCAAGAACCATTATGGCTAGGGTGTAACAATCTTACTGAGTTTCATGGGCAATGAGAATGCCAAGTATTAAATCAGACTTCAATTAGCCACAATGATGCTTTGACCAAATCATGCAACTATGTGTAGAATCATTTCCATCCAATAATCTTGTTCCATCTAACTTGTCCGAAGCCAAAAAATTAGTTCAAAAACATGGCCTAGGGCACAAAAAAATTGATTATTATGTGAATGGTTCTATGATTTACTATAAGGATGGTATCACTAAAAGATAATGCAAGATTTGTGATTCTCCCTATTATAAATAGTGTAGGTCTAGTAAGGGTAGGAGGAAAGATATACCATTTAAGAGGATTTTTTGTATGCTACTTATTCTGAGACTTCAGAGATTATATGTGTCAATAAAATCGATGCCAGATATGAAGTGGCACCATGAGCATCATACAACAGATGGCGCAATGATCCATAAATTGGATGGAGAAGCATGGATGCACTTTGATTGTATGTATCCCTAATATGTTGCTAAGACTAGAAATGTCAAGCTTGGCCTATGTTCAAATGGATTTGCTCCTTACAGTCAATTTGCTACACCATATTCATGTTGGCAAGTAATTGTCACTCCTTATAATCTTCCATCAGAAATATGCAATACTCCTCCATATATGTTCTTGACATTGATCATTACAAGTCCTAATAATCTTAAAAATAGAATTGATGTTTTTCTATAACCTTTGATCGATGAGCTATTACTATTATGGCATGAAGGTGCATTAACATATGATATCTCCACCAAGCAAAATTTTGTCATGAGAGCAAATTTGATGTGGACAATTAATGACTTTCCAACATATGGGATGATGACTAGATGGATGATAGCTAGCAAGTTAGGTTGTCTAATATGCATGGAACAAACTAATGCATTCACATTGAAAAATGGAAGAAAGTAATCATGGTTCAATTATCGTCACATGTGTTTAAGTCCTGATCATCCCTTTGTAAGGAATAAAGATGCCTTTATAAAAAATAAAGTAGAACAATTAAACCCTCTTGTTAGGCTTAATGACAACCAGTTGTGGGAGAGAATTTGTACTTTTCCACAAGTAACCAAAATTTGGCGAATTAGGTTACTTGAGTATGGGGTGATTCACAATTGGACTAAACGAAGTATATTTTGGGACTTGCTGTACTGGAGAAGTAGCTTGGTCTGCCATAACATTGCTGTAATACATGTTGAGAAAAATATGTTTGATAATATATTTAACACTATCATGTACATTAAGGACAAGATGAAGGACAACGTGAAAGCATGGATGGACTTGAAAGGAAACTATAAAAGAAGGGAGTTGAAGTTACAAGAACAAACCAATAGGATAGTTTACAAACCAAAGGCAAAGTTTACATTAAATATAGATTAGAAAAGAGAAGTGTGTGAATAGATGAAAGAATTATGCATGCTTGACGATTATGCTTTAAAATTAGATGGATCTATAGATGTTAGGGATAGATGGATCTTTGGAATGAAAAGTCATGATTGTCATGTGTTTATGGAGTGCTTAATGCCAATGGCATTTCCTGCACTACCTGATTGTATATGGAAGCCTTTGACTAAATTAAGCTGATTTTTGAGTTTGCTTAATTGTATCATCAAAGGAAGATTTGTAATATATGCATGAGAGTATCCTTATCATCATATGCAAATTGGAAATAATCTTTCCATTGGGGTTCTTTGATATTATGGAGCATCTACTAATCTATTTACCATATGAAGCATTGGTGGGTGGTCTTGTTCAATATTGGTGGATGTACCTTTATGAAAGATCTCTTAACAAGTTAAAGTAGAAAGTGAAAAATAATGCTTGTCCTGAGGGATCCATTTATGAGGCATATTTGATTGAAGAAGTGACACGTTTTTGCCAATATTATTTTAAGCCTTACGTCCAGCTAAACAGCATAAGAGTTAGGAGAAATGATGATGGTGGTGAAGATGAAATTGTAGCTTCTACTCTATCCATTTTTAATCTTCCTAGTTGATCATCTGGTGCATGTTCATCAAGATTTATGGCACTAACTAAGTTAGATATTGCCTATTTGTATGTTTTGTTAAATTGTGATGAGGTTGAACTATATAAAAAAGTAGGTATTGATCGAGTTATACTTGTGTCATTCTTGTTGTTAAAGTGTAACTTTTTATCTAATGATTTAGTCATATATTTTCATAGCTTATTCATTCAATGGTTGAATATGATGCATTAACATATTACAAACTAGGATATAGAAGAAAACCTTGCTCATCATTTTTGAAAGCAGTTTCAAGATTTTGTAAGTATTCTAGATTTTCTATCTATAGATGTAATATATAATTGATGTTATGCTTTTTAATTAATTCTAATAATAACATTGCTTTTTTGTAGGTCTTAAATATAGAAAATGATGTGAATAATCAATGTTTACAGGATTTAGTATATGATCCATCTAAAAAGGTCAAGATATGGCCAACTTATTTTGTAAATGGGTACGAGTTCCACTTTTCATCATGTAGTGAAGGGAATAAGACAAATAATAGTGAAGTATGCGAAAAGGGTACAAGAAACATTGACATTAGTGTAGATGACTTTTATGGGATTCTTAAAAAAGTTTTGGAAATTGAATATCCTAGCTTGCCCATAAAAAGGTTATTTTTATTTGTATGTGAATGGTTTGATCTAGTGATTGATCATGAAATGAAGATTTACAAAGAGTATGGAATAGTGGAAGTGAACCATACTAGAAAATACTTAAAATATGATCCATTCATATCTGCACACTAAACAACATAAATATATTATGCATCTTATTCAAAATTAATAAAAGATAGGCACAATTGGTTAGTTGTAATTAAAACTAAGCCAAGAGGTATGGTTGAAAACAATATTACATTGGAAGGTGTTTATCAAAATGAGGTAGTATCCACTATTTGTCCAATATTTGAGTTAGAGTATGTTGATAATTTTCATGACATCAATAGTGGATTAGAAGAAGTTAAGCCTCCTACTTTAGTAAGAGATGATAATGTGAAAGAAGATGAAGAATCAGGAAATGAAGATGAAGAACTTGACTATACAAATTCAGATGATTTAGTACAAAATAGTAACGAAGCTAGTTAAATAAATTACATTTATTCTGATTAACATGCTACATATTTAATCAAATGCATTTATATCATATTTACTTGCTTTTTTATGTTTCATGATTATCTATGTTTTTTACATGCTTATTTATATTAATTTTATTTAATATAGATGGTATCAAGAAAAGGTAAAGAAAAGATGAAACCAAAGTCAAAAAGGAATCATTCCACCCCATCATCCTTATTAGAGCCATCCTTAACTAGGTTACTATTTGATGGTAGTTCCTTATCAGTTTACATGTTTATGCCTACTCCTGGTATGGTGCCTCCCACCCATCCTTTTCCTAGTATGGTGGCACCCACCCAATCTCCTCCTCCTAGTATGGAGTCTCCCACCTAGTCTCTTCCTTTTAGGATGGTGCCTCCCATATAGCTTCCTTTTGATATGGCATTTCCCCCTAGCCCTATCTAATGGTGTCTCCACCTAACATTTTCCTATGGGGCCTTTCTTTCATCTTTCTTACCAATGACCTCATGCATCTGCCTTCCATTCTATTTTCACTCAGATAGCATCGACTACCATTAGAGTAGGTTATCATCGGTATACTTTTGAGCTTGATAAAAGCATAATCCTGGTGCTTGGTGGAATGCGAGTATCTAAATTTTTATTTATATGTATGTGCATATAAATAGTTTTAGACTATCCATGTTATGATATTTTTAAACTTTGTAATAGGTTTTTGTCCTATAGAAGAGCCTGTGCATAGAATCAGGGAGATTATGCAGACAATTTTAATGAATCATAACTAAAATGGACATACTACAAGAGACATGAAAGATGTGGTTAGAGAGGGAATTTCTAGTATCAAACTTACTTTTAAATTTTAGTATCTATTGTTTCTTATATGCATTTATGCAATTGTATCCTTTAATTTTGGTTCACGTGCATGGTTATAATTTATAAGAGTACTACAAATGGATCCTTGCCAATCATTTAGCGTTATGGATGTCTTTTAACCATCAAGGGTCAAGAATGTTGTCAAGTGCATTCAATGAGGCTAAAAAAAAACCTAATTAGACTTGAAATTAGAGATTTTGTAAATGACTTGAGAGAGACCTCAGCCAGAAACTTTTATTTATACTAAAAGATATAGGTAATAAATAAAACTCCAATACCTAGTCTAATAGGAATAGATTATTTAGTCTAATAAGGAATATATATAGATAATTGCTAAATAATCTAAACCAAACAACTACCTATTTTATTTACATAGTTCTATACTCCCTTTCAAGCTAGAGTATATATGTCATATGCACCAAACTTGTTACAAATAGAATCAATTGTTGGACCTTGGAGAAATTTGGTAAATGTTATAGGTATTTTTGGTACTATGAGAAATGGGCTGGTAAATGCCCAGCAGACAAGTCCAACTGGAAGGCCTACATCATTCAGGTCGCTGATAACCTCACATGTAAACTCCCAACTCACTACCTCAGCTAGCTCCTAGCTCGCTATAGTAGCTAGCTTCCAGCTCGCTACAGCTAGCTCCCAGCTCACTACAGTAGCTAGCTTCCAGCTCACTACAGCAGCTAGCTCCCAGCTTTTGCTCTCAGTCTAAGAGGAAAGCTTTAACTTTTCCACAGCCAATATCAACCTACAGGGGCCACCTACAAAAAGTAATCTACAAAAGCCAGTTTATAGCCTACAAAAGCCAACTCATAGGAGGCCAAATAGTCAATACATTTATTACTTGATGTAATATATTTACAATTTGTCAAATTACATTTGTACCCCTCTATGCTTTTATAAATAGAGTGCTAGAACTATTGTAAAAAAAGAGTGAAAAATATTAGCAAAAGCTCTACTAAACCAGAGAGCAAGCTCTATAAAATATTTTCCTCAAAAATAATATGCCACCATGGATGTAGGATCCAGTGTTGTTCAGATTTAGCTAAATCACATTAAAAAATCTCTCTTGTTCTTGTTGTTCTTCATCTCTCAAACATCTTCCTTTTCCTTTCAACCAGAGTATAGCTTAAGGTTTAAGAACAACCTGGTTGACTAAGATTTAGGCTTTCCATACGAACCAAATTTTATCATTAACATTTTGGCACACCCAGTGGGACTCATCTACATTCGAGTTAATTTTCTATTTAACTGCTATGGTTTATCAACCACAAGGGACTTCCTCTCAGGAAAAGTAATTGATGGTGCATTCTTAGATCTGGAAATTTCCCCAGCCACCACAGTGGCAAGTGGGTTCATCCTAATGTCATCCCTAGGGGGCATAGAAGCACTATACATATTCCTAGATCTTGAAACAAAACCTGGTGATGAGCTAGTTGGTTTTGGTGTTTCTATTACTTTCTTTGTCACTAGCTAGAGCTTCATTAACATTACATACATTGCTGGTGATGAAGTTCTTCCACATAGAATAGCAGGATCCTCAAGTGAGCCCTCGTGATCATTAAATGATGATTCAGAACTGGGCTCCTTTAGAATAGCATTTACAGGCAAGCCATGCAGATCGTTGGCAACAAGAAAGCATCACAAGCTGAACCATGTACAAGCTCGACTCAATCACAAGCTCACGTAGCAGTAGTGTGGCAGCGCGCATGATGATGGGCTCATTGACCATGCATTGAGATCGAGTTAATGATGAGCTCATGCATAACCATGTAGGACTTGATTTGATAATGAGATTGTGCAGCAAGGAGGTCCTATAATGAGCTTAAGTTCATCAGCCATGCAAAAGCTGGGTTCAATGCAGAGTTTTATTGCCATGCAGAGTCGGGCTCGTCTGATGACCATGCCACATTTCAGTTCGATAGCGAGCCTACAGCGTCTTAGTCCAATGACGAGCACACAACAACCATAATGACCTGGTTCGTGGTGAACTCACACCGTCATGCTGTGACTCAAGTTGATGACGAGTTCACACCATCCGTATAGCATCTCAAGATGATAGTAATCTCATGCAGCAGCTATGTAGTGGAACTTGATTCTAAGGCAAGCTTACACCATCCACCAAAGCACTAGAAATGATACAGGAGACCAATAATAGTAGTGTCAAGTTAAGCTCATAGCATGCAGTGACTCGATACGAAGATGAGCCTGCATAGCCATGAATTTAGAGATGGGCTCATAGGCAGTAACCATGTCGTGGGATGGTTCATTGATGAACTTGTGGACTGGCTATACAATGTAGTAGTTCTTGTAATGATGAGCTCCCAGCCACAGAAGAGCTCGATCCTCATAGCCATGTAGTAACAAGCTCTTCGCCAGGCAACGAGAAAACCCCAATGACGAGCTCACATAGTGGTATGTAGCGTCCGGGTCTGACATTCACTAGCCATGGTAGTGCAGAGTTGAACTCACACATCCGTCCAGAGTGTGCTGGCCTTCATGAAGAAGTAGTTGTAACACTCCATTGTGTAGAAGTGACTACAGAGGAAGTGACATTTTGAAAGCCTTTTAGAGTTTGCAATCTAATCATGAAGTTGAGAATGCCCTTGACATTTTGAAGTGCACTTTAACGGCCTCCAATTCACTCCTTCGATTTCCTCAAACTTTATCCCAAAACAAATAGAAACTCAGAGTGGAGGTCTTGCCATACCAGCTCCAACAACATTATGGCTCATATTTGGACAAGCTAAGCCATCATTCCTTATCCATTTGAATAAGCAGGATATAATTTCTTGTCCTTGCATTAAATATTTTATTACTACTAGTTATCCCTTTCTTCAAGGTTGAAGTTATGTTATTAGGTGCCCAGGTAGGTCGCATAGATGCACCCAATGAGCATTCAAACTCATGCCAGCTAAGGCACCCCCACTACAGGGGACAAAATCCTAAGGCGATTGTCAAATAGGACAATACCTCTAGGCACGAGCACAAAGGCTAACCACACCTAACCAGCTCTGGCTACCCTCTCCTATGAGGTGCTTTTTTAAGGTAGAACTATGTCCTGGTCGAACTCCAATGTGAACCCCGTCGACACTCCAAACACCTTGATCAACATGCATCTGTGCGACCCTCATTGGCCACTTAGTATGGCACATATTCTTTTTTTTAATCATAATTTACTGACTAAAGTCCATTTATATTAAATTATATGATTTACTAATATCTGTTACTGAAGTCAATTGATTCATTCGGCATTCATTTTGTTTACATCTTTTAAGCTGTGATTTGCAAGAACTTATTTTTTGCTATACATTGAACACGAAATTCACCAACAATTTCATTCACCGAAATGAATGCACACATAAACGTTCAAGAAAAGAGACTTAGAAGTGCACAAGTCTAAACAACACTGTAGGATACGAGTGAAGACTTTTGCTAGCAAGTTTTAGCTCCTAGTTTGCAAAGCGCACTGAGAGTTAGGGGTTAATATTATAGGTATTTTTGGTATTATGAGAAATGGGTTCGCAAAAGCCCAGCAGATAAGTCCAACTAGAAGACTTAGATCATTCAGGTCACTGATAACCTCACATGTAAACTCCTAACTCGCTACCTCAGTTAGTTCCCAGCTTGCTACAGTAGCTAGCTTCCAGCTCACTACAACTAGCTCCTAGCTCACTACAGCAGCTAGCTCCCAGCTCGCTATAGCAGCTAGCTCCTAGCTCTAGCTCTTAGTCTTAAAGGAAAGCTCTAACTCTTTCGTAGTTAATATCAACCTGTAAGGGCCAACCCTAGAAAGTAATCTACAAAAGGTAGTCTACAGCCTGCAAAAGCCAACTTGTAGGAGGCCAAATAGTCAACACATTTATTACTTGATGTAATATATTTATAGTTTGTCAAATTATATTTGTACCCTACCATGCTTTTATAAATGGAGGGTTGGAACCATTGTAAAAAGAGAATAAAAGAAATTAGCAAAAGCTTTGCTAAATTGGAAAGGAAGCTCTATAAAATATTTTCCTCAGAAATAACATATCACCATGGACGTAGGGTCCGATGTCATTAGGATTTACCTGAACCACATTAAAAATCTCCCTTGTTCTTGCTATTCTTCATCTCTCAAACATCTTCCTTTTCCTTTCAACCAGAGTGTAGCCTGAGGTTTAAGAACAACCCAATTGACTGAGATTTGGGTTCTCCGTATGAACCAAATTTTATCATTAATAGTAAATATGTCTATCAGTTGATCATTGCAATTAGTGAAGGAAGTCACAATGTCTCCTGATAGAACCTTTTCTCGAACAAAATGGCAATCAATCTCCATACATTGCCTCTAAAAAGGATATAGTATCCTGAGGTGAAGCATCTATCAACTGGTGATCTTGCCTAATTAGAATATGTGTAGCCAATAATTTTAGTACTTCCTTTGTTCTCATATAACAATCCTTTCCTAGGTGCTTTTTGATGTATTTGACTATTCAAATCACTGCTTCTTAGTGGTCATCATCAAAAGAACTCAAAAATTAACTAACAACACTAATCACAAAGGAAATGTAAGGTCTAATGACTGTGAGGTAGTTCAATTTTTCAACCAAGTCTATGATATCTTCTTAGATTTGAGTACAACTTCCTTTGATCTAGTAGAAACTTAACATTAAGTCCATCAGAGAATCTACAAGTTTACAATTTATCATCCTTGTCTCCTCCAAGATGTCTAAGGTATACTTTCTTTGACAAATAGCAATCCAATCCTTTGATTGGGCTATTTCAATTCCAAGAAAATATCGCAACTTACCTAAATCTTTTGTTTGGAAATGTTAAAATTGATGCTGCTTCAACCGATCAATGCCAATATGATCATTTCTAGTGATGATTATATCATCCACATACACCACTAAAAACATGTAAAGATTAGATAAAGAATGTTAATAAAATATCGAGTGGTCAACTCTGCTTTGAATCATTCCAAATACTTGAATAACTTGACCAAAATTTTCAAATCAAGCCCAAGGTGATTGTTTCAATCCATATAAGGACTTGTTTAAGAGGCAAATTAGTTTGGACTCCCTTTGAGCAATAAACATAAGAGGTTGCTCTATACACATTTTTTCTTGTAAATCACTATGAAGAAAGGCATTTTTAATATCTAACTGATGAAGGGGCCAATTGCGGATCGCAGCCATGGAGATAAGTAGACGTATAGAGATAATGTTAGCCATATGAGAGAAAGTATTAGTATTGTCAATTTCAAAAGTCTAGATGTAGCCTTTAACTATAAGACAAGCCTTCAAACAATCAATTTCACCTTTGGGGCTAACTTTCATTATGCAAACCCATCAAGATCCTATAGGTGTTTTACTAGGAGGTAAAAGAATAAGGTCCGATGTTATATTAGAGTCTAAAACAATTATTTCATCAATCATAGCCTAACGCTAATCCGAATGAGAGAGAGCCTCTCTAACTATTATTGGTATGGAAACAAAAGACAAGGTAGACACAAAACTATGTGGATTGGTGATAAGTGATAATAACTTAAGAAATTGTAAATGGGATGAGGGTTATAAGTGGAAAATTACCTTTACAAAGAGCAATGGGAATGTTATCAGAAGGATCAAGTCAGTGCAACCATTTGGATAGAAGATGATTTACCTAATATTTCAGTAGGAGCTTCTTCAATGTCTATCATATGAAGACATTGATGGTAAGTGAGAAGTCAAGGCCATTGATGTTAGATTTGAGAAACTAGTAACTCAAGAAAGGCAAATTGAGAAGTGGGTAGAACTCCGAAGACTATGGAGGACTCAATAGATCTCATCAAATATGAAGATGTTTCAAAGAAGGTAACATTTGCTAAGATATAGTAATGATTCAATGTTAGAGAGTAGCATTTGTATCCTTTTTTAAGATGAGAATACCCTAAGAAGACACATTTGATAGTTTTAGCTAACATTTTGCTGAGACCTAGAGAAAAATCATGAACAAAACAAATACAACCGAAGACATGAAGGGGAATAGGATAAAGGGTTTCATTAGGGTATAAGATATCTTGATGCACTTGATTATTTAAAACAGAAGATGGCATGCAATTAATGAGATAACAAGTGATAAGAACGGCATCACCCCAAAATCGAACAGGAACATTATAATGTAGAATGAGAGTAAGTGTTGTCTTAATTAAATATCGATTTTTACATTTAGCTATTCCATTTTGTTGAGGGGTAAAATGGCAAGTAGATTGATGTAAAATACTATGAAAGGATAAATAAGAAGAAAATTTAGCTAAGAAATATTCTCTAGCATTATCACTGAGCAATATTTAGATAGACTTGTCAAATTGATTTTTAATTTCAAAACAAAAGGTTGCAAAAAAGAAAATAATTTTAAATGATCTTTCATTAAATATAATCAAGTGCATATTGAATAATCATTAATAAAGATAACAAAATAATGAAAATATAAAAATGAAGTGACTCGAGTTGGACCCCAAACGTCATAATGGACAATGGAAAATGAAGACTCAACCCTATTATTGATTCTTTTTGAAAAAGATGAATAGATATATTTACTAAGTTGACAAGACTCACAATTTAAAAACTATAAACTAGAAAAATGAGGATGAATTTTTCAGAACTTAGAAAGATTTGGATGAGCAAGGCATTGGTGAAGCAATTCAGGAGATTTGGATGTAGAACATGCTATTGAAGTTGTCGGATGAAGATAATATAATGCATGAGACTTACTTCCTGTGTCAATCGTTTATCCTATGTCCCAATCTTGCACAAGAAAATAATCAATAGTAAAGGTAATTAAACAATTTAAAGAATAAGTAAGTTCACTAATGGAAATAAGATTAAAAAGAGAATTAGGGACAAAAAGAATAGATTTAAGAGGAATTAATGAACTCGATTTAGCTTGACCTATACCTTTAGTAATGGTTTTGGAGCCATCTACTAAAGCAATTATATGAGAAGAGACATGAGGCATTAAATGGGTGAAAAGATACTAGTTTAGATGCTCTAGAGTCTAGGATATCTGAATCATGTGTTTGTGATAGACAAGCTGTAGGATTAGTAGTGAAAGCGATAGCTATTAATGATTTAGCTTGTAGGAAGGCCTTAAATTGAAAAAATTGTTTGTACTCAGAGTCCAATGATACATTAGATTAAGAATTCTAATTGTTTGCCTCATTTTCAAATTGTGCAATATTTGTTGATTTATTCCCTTTCTCAGGGAATCAATGGAGAAAGTAACAATGATCTTGTGTGTGCTTAGGCTTTTTGCAGTGGGTATAATAAAGATGATTACCACCATGGCCTCTAGTACTATGACCACCTTTATTACCATAGCCTCCCATTCAACCATGAGAACTAGTCTGTGAGATCAAGATTGAAGTGTCTACAGAATTGTGAGTACTTGGAGGTTTATCGAGTAACCTTGAAATCAAACTCCTAACAATAGCAACTTTTGAACTTGTAAAGATTTGATTATGCAAAGAGTCATAGTTTAGATGAATCCTAATTTGGTTTCTAATTCTTTGGTATTAGTCATGACAATAATTGTTTGATATCAGAGATGACTGCTTGAGCCTTGGTCAAATATGCAGACAAGTGGTTAGATTGCTTGAGATTCACTAAGTTGGTGGCTACACTATACATCCTTTGAATGTCATTAGTGTAGAGTTGTTTGGCTTGTTCTTATAAAATATAACATGTCTTGTAGGCATGGAAATAGACAATCAATTTTGGAATAACAGATTGCCATAATAGCACACAAAATTATGCATCAATTTTCTTCCAATTTTCTTGCTCAAAATCTCGAAATATTTTCACTAATTGTTGTCAAGTGTTCATTGACTCCATTGGTCATGAACCATAGTTTGACAAAGTTAGCCCAAGAAGGGCAATTGTTACTATTCAATTTTTCACTGCATATAATTGGTGTGCTAGAAAAAGAAAGAGAAAAGTTATTGGTAGGTTTGGGGTTTTATTGGTTGTTTGTGGTATTATCTTAATTTGATTTTGTAGCCATTTTTTTGGCTAGAAATAGGTTTTGTAAGTTGAATAAAGATGGGAAAATAGGTTTTGGCTGGTTTTGTGCTTTTGGTTTAGGTTCTAACTTCTTTTTTTTTTTTGAATATTTTAGGTTTAAGTTAGTGTTTGGATGGAATCAATTTGATAGATGGAAGAATGAATGATTCTAGATAATTTTAGGACTAATTTGTGATAGTTGAGAGTCAAAGAATTAGGTAATTATTTGAGATTCAAGAGGAAGAACAGAAAGAAACAAGAGAAGAATAGAGAAAGGTTGAGGGCTCTGATACTAACTTGAAATTAGAGATTTTGTGAATGACTTGAGAGAAGCCTCAACCAGAAAACTTTTATTTATACTAAAAGACATAGTTAATAAATAAAACTCTAATATCTAGTCTAATAAGAAATAGATTACCTAGTCTAATAAGGAATAGATATAGATAATTACTAAATAATCTAAAGTATATAACTATCTATTTTATTTATATAATTCTACAGGATTAATGATTCTATTTAGAATAATCTGTTGGCTCACTAGTATGATGCCACAATAGCAAAATAAAAGAATCAAGTTGTAAATCCAAGTGCATCTCTTCATTGTGGAGGTTTTATATAGGTGATGGAGCATACCCTTAGATATGTAAGTAAAACTTTATATATGTATTTTGATTTGGTTGCATATAAATGTTTCAAGTTGTTTATAGTGTTAAATATGTGCAAAATATGAAAAACAAACTAGAATGAAGAGCCAATTTCCTGACATGCTTATTAACCTAAGAAGAAGAATGTGGGGGGGGGGGGAATGGGTGAACCCTTATGCTGCTAAAAAATATGTAAGTTATTTACTTAGCTAAGTTGAAGAAGAAGAATAATAATAATAATGTGGGGGGAATGGGTGAAACTTTATGCTGCTAAAAAATATATAAGTTATTTACTTAACTGAGTTTAAACAATTCCATTTTACTTTTGACTTATGTAAGTTCTTACGCATCTTTTTCATATTTCACTTTCCTTTTCAAGATTCTTTTAATAAAGAAAAGGAAAATTGTTGTTCACTCAAGGATCAATAAAAAGGAGTAGTATGATCTAGACACTACAATCTCTATGCCAAAAAAGGGTTGAGTTTATGGGATGGCATCACAAGTACACATGATATGGTCAGTAATGCATCACACTGGAGGCTCTTCTTCTTCATATAGACAAATTTAGATGGAAAAGAAGATAGATGCTTTGTAGGAAAGTGTGACTTACTTAATGCAACATTTAAGTTCGCTAGCCATCCTATATGTAGCAGCCTCCTATGCCTTCTGCATTATGGATGCCCTCTCTTATGCCTCATCCACCTTTGCAGATGCCTTCTCCATATTATTATCGATGATGTAGCCTTTTCCTGGATAATAGTTGACTCCACCATATTCTTGGATGTAGCCACCACATTCAAGTATATGGTCACATTATCCTAAAGCTCCATCATAGACTCAACCACAAACTCAAATCCTTATAAATGAAGATGCTATTGAGGAGGAAGAAGAAGGAGATGAGGAAGATTTATAACATTTTTCAAGTTATTGTAACATTTTATAACTTGAAGAATATTTGAAACTTTTTAAATATTGATTGTAATAATTTGGTTAGGTTAGTATTATGGATTTTTTTTTTTACAAATGAGATGCTATTACTATTGTTATCAGGTGTTGTGCAGAGAACTTTCAATTAAATTTTAATTTTTTTGGCCACATCATAGTTATTGACATCCTTTTGAACGTATAGGGATATCAGAAACACTAATATGGCAGTTAACATCATTATTTCTGATGTCCATTTGATGTATTAGGACTTCAGAAAATATGTTATAGCATTATACATTAATATTTTTTTACGTCCTTTTTGACATAAATCTATGTCAGAAATCATGACATAGCATTCCACTTCATTATTTTTGACTTCTATAAATGTTAGAAGAACTTAAAATTAATGGCATGGCTTTGCCATGTTTTCCAATCTTCTAATGTCATAGGATGTCGAAAAGTATGATGTGGCATACTATGTCATCATTTTTGACATCCCTACACATCAAAATTGATAAATACACATGCTATGTCATTATGTTTTTCTGACGTTTGAATGCATTGAAAATTTCATGTGGCATTATCATATCACATATTTTCCAACTTCTATGAGCATCGAAAATAATGTAAAAAATTTCTAATGTTTACGTAAGTCAAAAAATGTTTTCAACTAGTATTTTTCTCACATCTGTTATCCATTGGAAATTATCTGTTTCTGATGAATTTCTGACAATTTTAGACATCAGAAATTTACATTTATTTATTTTTTGTAGTGATATTTTATATATTAGTTTCCAAACAAGTGAACTCTTAAATCACACAAAATAAGAAGGTGCAATATGAGCAACAAAATAAACAACCTTAATTCACATAAATAGTTTGTAAATATAAAATACAATACATGAAATTGAAATTATTTCAAAATTTAAAAAAAAATGTCAATGACAACAAACCAAGCTTTTGAATGAACTTGAATGATAAAAAGAGAGAACACATCAACTTGAAATTAGTGTTGATCAAAATGTTTTCAACTAAATACTTGAATTACAACATGTTGCAAGTCCACAAATTCATCAATGTTCTGATAAAAACAAGCTCAAAACATAGAAGCAATAGGAAGAACGAGTCAAAAGAGAAACAAAACCCCTTAAAACTCAGAGAAACAAACTCGCAAACGAAGAGCAACCAAATCCCAATCTAATCGAATCACCAAATTTGCAAGCCAACTACTACACAATGAACGAATCACCGCGTGAACAAACAAGTCGATTATGCAACAAGCTGGCATCTCACCTCTTCATCTACTTAGACGACGAAGGATTCGGTGGAGACTGAATCGCCAGCGGCGAAACCCAAAACCAGACAAACGAAATCATTTAAAGATAAGGTTTGAATTTGATGAAATAATTTTCTGCAAAACCGTTCGATACCAAAATTGTGATTTCAACCCAATATCCAAAAAAAACCTTACATATATTCTTAAAATTGACTTGTACAAAATGAAACAATACCTAATAGAAACTGATTCACATCAAAATCACAGATTAATTTGTGTGGTAAGATAAGAGTTTTCCATGTCAAAACCTCTCAGCCTCTCTTAAATTAATAAATAACACAAATATATCATAAAAAAATAATATACAATCATAAAATATGATTAATAAACTCTTGATATTAATGTTAAAATTTAAAGATTCAACCGTAAATAAAATATAGATTTAATCATATTTATAGTATATTTATTTATAAATAATTACTAATAGACGTATAATTAAATAATATATCTAAATGTGAATCTCATTTTTATAATTCTTTAAAAAAAAAAAAGAGGGAGAAAGAAATAAAAGATAGAAAAAGAAGACACACAAATCTCACTACCTTATATGTTGTAAATCCTTGTGATCTAAATAAGACAATGGCAAGTACATATAAGATAAGACTTGAGATATCTCCTTAGTGAGTCTAGCTAGATTAACAACTCATAATAGAAGACATAGGAATAAAGTCTACAAAACCAAATATTCACAAATATTTAACTGTCATAATAAAGTTCAATAATAATAAGTCACTATTTTGTATTAACAAAACTACCACATTTCATACTTAACAAACCAAGATCATAATTAATTACTGTACATAATTAATTACTGTACATTATTTGTTGTTGGAGCAGTTAGACTGATGGGTGAGAATTCTGAGATGTGAAAATGGAGTTTGATGGAATTTATGTTTTGTGGAGGGTATGCCACAACAGTAGAAAGCAAAAATGATGAAATAATGTCAATGCCACTGAAAAACTATGGTCTTTTACAATATTCTCATTGTTATGGAGCTTCCAAGTTGAGGTGTTGGCACAAACTGGACTGGCATCGAGGCAGAGGGAAGTGGACAAAGGGAAAGGAGAAATGATACCTGTGCAAAGAAGAAAAGAAGCCACGTGTTCTGCACATGGGAGATTAATCAATAAACTGTATTGTATTGGTACTTATTAACAAAATAAAATTGTATTAGTGATTAACCAATAGCTTAAATGGGATTAGTCTGTCTTACAGTTTATGTTAACCATATCTGCATATTAATTTCTTCCAAGCAATAATCCACTTAAATTCATGGTTTCATAGCTTGTCCTTAGTCACTAACATAGGTGTATTTGTCTTAACGCAAATTGACTTTGGCTTCTCCTATGTTGGATCATAGTTACAACATCTTTTGCATTGATCCTATCAAATAATCTAACCTTATTTGTTAAAACACCATTAATTTAAGTTCAATAATCTTCAAAATATCAGGGAAATGAGTTCTTCCATGCCTTCAACAGTGATACACTGATACTATGCCCCAATCTCTGATCCATGATGTTTGAAAGAACACCAGGGTATTCATCATTTTGCACCTTTGTTCCACAAAAAAGTTTCAAGAAAATTAAAGTACTAAACTCTTCTTGGTTTTCTGCTAAATTTGTGGCAAGACAAGTGCTTGGGAATGCATAAGATGATTTTCAAAAGCAGTGCTGCAAAGTCACAGAATTAAATTTCCAACAACTATTTTCCATGTCATGCTACATACACACATCAGCAGAAAGGCTATGCATATATCACACTATATCAGGAAATATAAGTATTATCTAAAACGCAAATCCCAAGTAGCAGCAGATGAGATATTCCTTGCACCTGAGGATTAACTTTTGGCCTCATATAGGATTTTTGACTGTCTTGATTATAGATACATTTGTGCTGATTTGTGTGATATGCAGGGCGAAAGAGTTTTGATGACTTTCTGAAAAGAGTTATGTGTACAGTTTATGGAGTACTCCTAGAGATTTTACATGGGAAGGAAGCATTGGATTTATTATCTTCAGAATCTGATCCCTAAGTGTGTGATTATTTTCATGCGTCGCGGATCATGGTTGATATGACGAGTCATATCAGTAATAAGAACTTGTAATGCCGATTCGAAGACGGGCCTGCAATATCAACCCTGCCTAGGAAATTACAAAGTCCTGCATCTGCAACTTTGGCAACAAATTTTTGATCCAAAAGAGCATTGGCTGTTTTGAAATCCTTATGCACCAAGCGGGGGGACTCATAGTGAAGATGGGCCAAGCCTTCGTAGGGATAAGATGACTAAGCTATAGTAAATTAGACAAGTTTGCCAAGCCTTTTATGTGCAGAAAAAGGATTACATACTAAC
The DNA here is from genome assembly GCA_026873985.1 of Saraca asoca. Classification (NCBI taxonomy): domain Eukaryota; kingdom Viridiplantae; phylum Streptophyta; class Magnoliopsida; order Fabales; family Fabaceae; genus Saraca; species Saraca asoca. Next base: position 5,268 of record JANHAO010005516.1, on the reverse strand, counting down.
TAAAAAGTTTCAGGATATATTAATCTTTGCGTTGTTAGAAATCCCCTGCATGTAATAGATGAATAGAAGAACCAATTAATCTTTGCGTTGGTAGAAATCATTTTTACATAAATAGATGTGTGTGCCTAATGTACAAATGTAGCATGTTTCCTCGGGAAGGATCCGAGGAAATTGTCTCCAAAAAGTCCTCGAAACACGTCCCTTGTGAGATAGGCAGAATCATATCAGTGCTATAACTATCCTACATATGTGCCATGGCTCCTGCAGCTGCTCCTAGTATTGCCGCTGCAAGAGTCCTTGACGTCTGGTTTGGGAATTATTTCACTTGTGCTGTAGAATATTACGTGAAGTATTATAAATGGAACCTGGCATCCAGAGAATAGCAGAAAGTCACAATTAGTGCAGATTGTAATGGGCATCAAAAGCAAGGTCTTTCTCTTTCTCTCTCACAAAGAGAAAGAAAAGCCCGATGTTTGCATTGAAAAGCTTGTACAGAACCCCAAAAGACTTTTGGACTTCAAACTTTGATCAATATGAGATATTATTTGCAAAGGATCATGAATACATGACTTACATGACGCAATTGCTGATCCGACATAGTATGAGGAGTGTGCTTTGGACGTGAGTTTAAAGGTAAGCCCTAGCAATACTACTGAAATAAATCAAGTATTGTTTAAAATTGCACTAGCTGAGGAGTCACCAATAGAAGAAATAAAACTTTTATTTGCAGCTAATTTTTTGGAATTGAATTCATTTCATAGGTAATTTTAAGAGAAATAACTGTAATTTATTTATAAACAAATTTTAATGTTAAAATTAAGGTTTGTGCTTTGGTGGTTTTTTTCTTCTTCTTAAATTCATACTAGTATATACTCTTGCAAGCCTTTGTAGTAAATTTTTAAGCTTTTCATAATTTTTTTATTAAAAATTGTAACTTTTACATAAAAATTATAATTTTTAAATATTTTTAAATGCAACTTCAGTTGATGTAATTGTTTATGTACTTGCACTACAAAAAAGAAAAAAAAATTGGGACGGAAAATTTCATCCCAAAAATGTCTAAAATTCATTCCAAACAAGGTTTGAGATGGAATTGGGACAAAAAAAAAAAAATTCCATCTCAAAAGTGCTCAGCCGCGCGTCCCAAAATTGAGACAAAATATTCCGTTTCTATAATAAAAAAAAGTCAAAATTTTTCACATTTTTTAAAATTTGGGATGAAATTTTCCTTGTCTAAATAAAAATTATATTTTTTTAAAAAATTAACCTGAAATTTCTGTACCAAATAAATAAAGAAAATTATATTTTTATTTTTTGGGAAATAATTATCTGTCTCAAAAATTAAAAAAATAAATAATTTTTGCGAAGGAAAAATCCATCTCAAAATTGGAAATTTTTTATTTTTACATGATTGGTCCAATAATAATAATTAGGCCTAAATCCCTTCTGATGTAAGTATAATTTGACCATATCTAAATTTTCAAGCTTCCTATAATCACATTTCATACAAGGACACCTGATTTTTCCTTCTTGAACATACGTTGGAAGCTGGCATGCATATTACACAAATTTATCAATCCCTCTAATAAATTCATTGATAAAACCTCTTCATCTGAAAACTAACCCATTGTACATTCATTTTCTATTTTCGGGAGGTTCCATCTATTATGTAATCATGAACGTTAATTTAAATTAATAAAAGTATATTACAAGCATATGTGGTCACTATATAATTTCTTGCATGCTATAGATTATAAGTAGGGGTTTGCATTGGACATGAGAAATTAGGAATAATCAATTATAACATGGATCCAAAATATTAAAATCTCATTAGTAATTCTAAACAGTGAGAAACTTTTATTTCTATCTAATTTCTATTTAATTATGCAATTTATTCATAATTATTAATTTTATTATTTAAAAGCAAAATTTTATTTTGACTACATAAAATTTATTTTTCTTTCTCTTTAAAAGGAACAAATGGTATTACATTAGATTTATCTGCAACAATAGTTACAAGATGGATTTAAATTCTTATTTTACAAAATAAATATACAACAATTTTATCCCCCTTTAAATGTAAATTCATCCCTATCAGAATGAAAATAATTTTCTTTTCCTACAATGCATTTGTCATCAATTCAACATGAATCTAACAGTAATTTAGACATTAACAAATTTAGTAGCATAAACAACAAATAGTATATCTCAAACTTTCGCAAATATCTAACAATTATAAACAACAAATAACAGATCTTAGGCTTTTACAAATCTTCACAAACTTAGCCATTAACAATAGATAGAGAGGGTCCAACCAAGCGTTTCTTCGAGGAAAAATATGTAAAATTGATCTTTAATCACAAATTTCATCACAAACTTCAATAAATCTAACAAAAAATCACTTCAAATAGCGGCTCACTATGCAAGAAAGAACGGAGGAGAAGGATTGCATGCTAGAGCGAAAATGATAACTCTCGAGGAAAATGAGGAGATGAACGAGGTCTGTGCACAAAAGGAAAAAATTGGGATAGATTTTTGTCCTAAGCCAAAACGCGCCGTTTCATTAATTAGGTGTTGAGACGGAAATTTCGCCTCACAATGCAATTTAAAAAAAAATGATTTTTCTTTTTTGTAATGAAAGACATAATTTTTATTTTAAAAATCTAATCATTATTCAAATTCTATCTCAAATTTCAAATTATTTTCGGCCATTCCTCTCACAAAATTCGTCTAGCTTCGTCTCAAATTGAGACAGAAAAAAATTCCGTCTCAATTTTCCGTCCCAAATTCAACAATCTCTAGTAGTGTCTTTACGCCTAAAATGCATACAAAACCGTAACTATTTGTGAAAAATCGTAAGATTTTGTATTTAAAATTGTAACTTAAATGTTAAAGCCACATGAAAACTTACAAAACTTTTAAACAGGTATCAAAATATTATCCCATAATTTTAATGAATTTATAAGTGTTTTTTTAACTTGAAATATATAAAAATGAATGAAATACAATAAAAGGGTGATTTTAATGATAATATGATAAATAAAATAATAATATAGAAAAATCATGGATACAAAATATTTTATGTGAAATGAAATAAATACAAGTAAAATCATATTAAAGTTGACTTGATTTTAAAATTTATAAGTTGTACATAAAGCATGATTTACAGAAGAAATGGTTTTACATGGTAACCATTTTTGGTTTTAAAGTAAATAACCTGAGAGATTGATGAGTTGCGGTGAGAGTTACTTGACTTGACTTGCCATGGGAACCACAGAAAGACAGGAAGATATTCGATGAGCTGAGTGGCAAGGAAACAAAGTTGAAATGATTGTGCGTTGAAGTGTCGTTGGGAGCAGGGGCGGACGCAGAAATTTGAATTAATGAAAGCTGGCTCGGATCTAAAATAAGAAAATTTATAATTTAATTTTAAATTTTTTATTTTTTTATTAAGACTTATTTTTAAAGACTTTTTTTAATTTAATCTTTGTCGAATTTTTAATTTAATCTTTTTATCAAAATTACTTTTTTAATATTATAATATTTTTTTTAAAAAAATTTGAATGGGAATTTGAGCCCACAAAACCCACGTTGGGTTCACCCCTAGTTGGGAGGGCTTTTTTTTTTTCTGAGGGGGGGGGGGTTTATTTATATGAAGGTTCGATGGACCGGCCGTCGTATGACTACGAGGGCTATTGGTTTAGAGTGGTGATAAATAAAATTTTTTTGAATACACGTGACTTTAGACAAAAAGATGATAATTGTCTGGTCATAAGACAGTTATTCAATTAAGTAAAAGACTTCTTCTTAGCATTTATAAAAGGATAAAGGATAATACTTGGTTGCTGCCTTCCGCTGCGATCTTCTTTTAAAATGAACTCGCGTGTCTGTATTTTTATCAGTGCACGTAAGAATATATTATAATTAATCAAGAGATTTTCTAAGAGTTTAAAGGTTTAATATAATACAACTCATTTTAATGTATCAACAAATTTTTATTATATATCTATAATTTCAGAAATCAATTAAAGAGTTATATTTACTAAATTTTTTTTATATATGAATTAGTATTATTTTATTTCAAGTGTACTCTAATTTTACATTAAATAATTTATAATAAATTGTGTTGTCTTAACGTGAAGAATGATAATGTTATTTTTATATACTATTTCTTATAATTTTCTTTATACTTATATAAATACTCAATTTAAATTAACTTGAACTCACAAATTTGTATATTCAATTTTTTTAATTGTAACCTGTATGAAAGTGCGAAAATAATATGAGAAAACTACACATATTAATAAGTTTTTCTATAAAGAATATCTCAAATTTAAAAAAAAAAAATAATCTCAACACATTTTAACAATTGATAAACATGCGAATAGCCAAGTGCTAAAACCTTTTCAGAATAAAAAAATGTGTGTCAACATTATTATTATTATTATTATTATTATTATTATTATTATTATTATTGAGACAACACAATCTCTTAAAAATTATTTTGTGTAAAATTAGAGTATACTTGAATAATAATAATAATAATAATAATAATAATAATTTAAATTCCAAAAAATAAAAATTTACTACATAGAACCTTGATTAATTAATGTCTAAAAATATATTAGGTATATAATAATTTTTTTAATATATTGAATAAATTTATAATTTTAAATCTATCAATTATTTTATGACTTAATTCGAAAAGAGATATATAATAATATAAAATAAATATCATACTGTGATAAAATATTCACAACATTATACATACAAAACAAATTTAGAATCATATAAAAATCAAGTTACAGAGACCGGCTGAAAAGATAGCTGCAACCGTACACTCATGTGCACTAATAAAAAATCTAGACACATGGCTCCATCTCAAGGAGGACTGCAGCACTCAAACTACTGCTTTGGCAGCAGCCAAGTATTGCCCTTTATAAAAGATTCATGTAAGCTAATTTGAAAATTTTGGAACATAATATCCCTTATCCATTAATTACTAACTTGGATGTCGAAGTGCTTCCGTAGTATTCACCGCTTGAGTCTTCTTTATAGAGTGTCAGTGTCATCTTCCATTGGTGATCAAAACTTTGGAGAATTGATATTCATCGAGTGGTAAGCTTTAGGCTCTTGTTTTGAAGTAGTAAGTTTCACTTACTCTGTATTTAGACATGAATAAAATGTTGGATATTCCATTAGTGGATTGACATAATCACACTAATTATTTGATAAAACCCAGATTAATTGAAGTGTTAATATAATTCG
>JANHAO010005515.1:0-22522 GCA_026873985.1 Saraca asoca | reverse complement strand
GTGATATTTATAATTTGTTGAGGGGCCAAATTAGAAATATCACATACTTAAGCCTATAAATAGGGGTTATGGTCCCCAAATTGGCCGTATGTTTTGCAATCATTCTCTAATTCCCCTTCTCAGATAATCTTTATGAATTCCCTATGGTAACAATTTGGAAGAGCATTTCCATTCAAAATCAAAGTTCGTGAATCTAAATTATAATTAAGAATAATGGATTCAGGTACGCTTTCGCATTTAAATTCTTTTATATTCTCTAGAGTTTGTTATGAGATTAGACTATGAAACTAAGGATTTGATTGTTAAATTAATGTAACTTGAACAATTGAATCCCTTTCAACACATACCTATATACATGCGCATGCAAAAATAATAATAATAATAATAATAAAATGATGAATGTTTATTATTTATCTAGATATTTATTATAAGAGTACTTTTTTATTTAAGAATATTTTTTTATAGTTATTGTCTAAAGGGCAAATCCTCATCATAGCTCGATCCAGACAATAATAATTTCAAAAATTCTTTACCCTTTCATTAATTACAAATTAACATTATCTTGCATGTATTTATAATTTTTTATAACAATATATACAATATAGCATAAATCAAATTATATTAAATAGAGTGAGATCAACCTAATTTAACTTATGCAATGTATAACAAGACTCTTTTTTTTTACGTGTGCATGAAATAACAAATTAAAATAATTTTACTTATCTAAATAAATGAGATTAATAGGTATGGCAATGTGACGGATACACCAAATTTTCCTTATCTCATTCCTGTAGTATTGTGTTTTGCCCTGTCCCTATATGCAAGATAAGTTAGTATTTCATCCTTGCAATTTGTAGTCCACCAGTACCCTACCAAAAACAATCCATAAAATATATTAAAAGGAAAAAATTTAAATTTAAATACTTCAAATTCACATATCATTAATACACTATCACAAAATAGATCTAAAATCACATATAATATCATAAATATAAAATCATACATAATCTGTTTAACAATGTCAAATTAAAAAAAGAAAAAATCAAGGATAGTGAGTTGCTAAAACTCGGACAATTAGGCAAGACAATCAATCTAAAAGAAAAAAAAAAGAAAATAATTAGTTTTTTAATGTATTTTTAATAATTAAATTACCTGACAATAATAATATGTATATTTGTGTATATATAAATATATATAAGTATTATTTCAGAAAGATAAAATTATAATTTTATATTTTTGGATTGTACGAAACAGAACTAAATATTGTCCACATTTTTAAAATTTGTATTTTCTTAAAAATTTATCTCGTATCTTATTCTGTTGGATAAAAATTTATTTCATATTCACGTCCGTCTAGATAAAACCCGCAAAGCAAACCTCAGATCCGAAATTTTGCATCAATATACTAATCCAATTGAATTGATTCCTATTATATTGTAGATGTATGAATGAAGAATATGCAAGAAAATAGTGTGTTAAACATTTTTCTTCACCTTGTTTGGCGGTGTTTCATAATTGAGTATATTGAACTATCAACATTTTTCTGAAAATACCTTGTCATATCTTTTTATAAATTATGAGATTAATAATTTTATAAATCCTACTATTTATTAAAAAAATACATCATATATTCTTACAATAGAAATAATTTTAAAAATATATTAAACATTTCCATTTGTAATTTATGTTATTGAAATATAATTCGCTTCTATTTAAACTTAGATCTAATCATTATTATTTAAACATGAAATTTAAAAATTATTAATCTTAATAATCAAAGAAATTAAAGAAGTGGTCTAAATGTCATTTGCATTAAAGTAATTGCAGATTCCATATTTAAATCTCACTGAATATTACATTAAATAATTTTTCCGTTAAAACATCATAATTGGTTTGCAGGTAGATGTCCAAGTCAATATCTAAATGATTAAAGCAAGCCAAATGGCATTTATACTTAATGCTCTCATGTGACATTTTGTACCATTGAATTTTACCATCACAAATGGTTCATACGAAAAATATAAAGATAAAACAAACCCCTCCTGTGCAAGGAAATAAGTGTAATCTATGTTGTAAATGTATTAAATTTCATGTAAATTTCATGAAAATTTTAATTTATAAATATTAGCAATTGTGTAATTATGTTTTTTTTTTTATTGACATGGGTGACAATTGCTTTTCCCTCTTATATTATGGGTGCGGATTAATTGACAAAAGTATAAAAATTGAAATATTTACAATTTTTTTGTTTAATCTAATCATTAATTTATAAATAACTATCATATTTATTTTACATATAAAATTTAAAAATAATAAATAAATAATAAATATATAATCAAATAATTAGAATTTATTTATATTAAAAATATTATGGATTAATTGTAAAAATTATTTATGAGATAGTATTAATTTTTATTTTTAAAATATAAAATTTTATAAATATAATTGATATAATAAATATATTAAATTTGACAACAAATTTCATAAAAAATTATAATAATATAAATATACACTTTTATTTACACTAATAAGGATTGATTGTGATATTTGATTTATAAAATATTTTTCATATTTCTAGATATATTAATCGATTTTTTTTGAAAATCTTTTATAGAAAGGAGAGTATATTATATTTGTATGATATAAAAATATCTTAATCACATAAAAAATTATTTTACTTATTTTTTTATTAATATTTTTCCATTGGGTACTCAATTTTTAATAAAAACTTTTTAATAATATAATCTATGTGATAGCTGGCCCTCACATCTAATTGCATAGGATTTGACTTTTGAGGAGCATAAATGATGTCAACAGCACCATTTGAACTCTTTACGAGTCGTTAATTAGAGTTTATGATGCCTGTTTAATTTTTTTCAAAGTTCAAGTTATACTTTGAGAGGTACAGTGAATAATAGATAATTATAAATTTATAAATTATTTTTAATTATTTATTATATATCAAATTTCAATTATTAATTTTTTATTAATAATTATAATAATTTATTTTATTCTCTAAAATTTATTTTACACTTAAAAAGGAACCCATCCATATTTTCACGAACCAAAATGGAATAGGTTACAAATATTTCTACTTCGTTGCAACAGGATGGCAATCTGCAAATTTTCCCTTGAAGAGAAACAGAAAGAAGAAAAAGGATAATCATTGTTGTATCAGAAATTAGAACATGGCATTAGCAAAACAAGGAGGATTTTTTTTTTTTTTTACTTCAACTATCTTATAATATATCAAATTATTTTATTACTTCTTATAATTTCACTTATTTTTAATTAAATTCCCATAATTTAAAAGTTTAAAATTAAATCTTTATATTTTTTTTCTTTCTAATTAAATACTTCCCATCACTTTTTTAATTAAATCTCATTACTAATTAATAAATATAGACAATATTTTATTGATGTAACTTAACATTGTTGATGAAAAGACTATAAACTATTTATATTTATGTTTTAAGTGACAAATAATATAAAAAAATTATGATATTTTATAAAATTATTTTATTTTTAAAAGAAAATTTAGTATTACATGCCCCTCAATTCATAAGTTATTAATATATTGTTGTTTATGTGTGTCAACTATCAACAAAACTGAAAACAAAAAATTAATATAATGAAAGATATCTAATTAGAAATAAAATAAGTATAAATATCTAATCTTAAATTTTTAAACTATAAAAATCTAATTAAAATTTGAGTAAAATTATAATGAAAAATAAAATAATTTATCCTTTACAGTATTACTATTTTTCAGTCAAAATTCAGTATATTATATAATTTTTTAACAAAGATTAGAAAAAGAAAAAAAAAAGGCTCTGGAATTTCACACTAAATGCAAAAGGAGAAAATAAACAATCTGGCAGAGATTTTGTCAAGCTTCACAAACAAGTCTTTTTCTTGTGTTATATATCCCCACACCATATGTTTGATGCAATGTCACTTGTTTACAACACATGAATTCTTTCATATGGGGTAGGCTGGAAAGTGGTGGTTATCAAATAATCTCATTTTCTACTTTCTTATTTTATTTTCATCTGGTTGAGAGAAGTTGTTAGGCTATTAGTTTTACTTCTACCACAAGAAAAATCTCTTCTAGAAAATTCACAATTTCACATTACAAATTTTCAACAGAGTTTGAGTTCTTTGCAGGGTGTGAATCATTGTAGAATGTTCTTTTCTTTTTTTCTTTTTCTTTTTGGTATTCAATCATAGTCGAAATTTAATTGCTGTTTTGTGTGAAAGGGATTCTGATTCCTAAGGTACCAATCAAGAGCTTAAGATATCACTTGCAGATTGTGTGGCAAAGAAAGTGTTTTATTGGAAATTTTGTGTTTTAGAGTTATATTATCAATAGATGTGCACAGCTGTGGAGTTGAGTCAAATATTTGTATATTCAAGTTTGAATTTTTTAAGAATAAACAAGTTTAAATTCGAGCTTATCAAATCCAAAAAATTCAAATTGAAGCTTAAATCAAACTTGAACACGAGCTTAAATGATTTTATACAAGTTTACAAAAATAATATGTTATTTAATCTAACTTTCTCATTAAACTTAAAATATTTAAGTTTGAGATTGTATTTGGATTGAATAGAAGCCTCAGCAAAGTTATACAAACTTATACAAGTAATTTATTATTTCATCCAAAATTATGTATATTAAAACTTACTTTTTACAAATATATCAAATACTAGATTTTTGGATCTCATTTTATATATTAATACAAGGTTTTTCTACAACATCAAGTTCATTACAAATTACCTATACAACTATAACATAATATCAACAATTACTCTTAGTAAAAAGTAATAAATATTATAAAAAATTATTTCACCTGAAACAGATCAAATTCAACAAATTATTTCACCTGAAACAAATCATATTCAACAATTACTAATACGATTAAATTATTTATGTATTATATTATTATATAATAAAAAATAACAATTATATTTTTTATTATTAAACTTGTTTAGATTTATAAGTAACAATATATAAATTGACTCGTATATTAATTGAACTATTGAGTTTGACTTGTTTAAACTTAACTCATTTAAAATCAAATTTGAATCTAAGTTTTTTATGAATTAATCCCGAGTTACGTTATTAATAAATAAGAAAGTGATACGTTATCAAAAAATAATAATAATAATAATTAAGACTTTTTATTGATAATAAATTTTTTAACAATTTTAATAATATAATAATGCATAAATAAGTAATAATATAAAACTAATTTATATTTACATTGGATCAAATTTAAATGGACAACTTCTTTCTTTGTGTAGAAGGATCAAGCTTATGGATAATTTGCTGTATTGTTGTGGACTTTCTAGTTTTCTTCTTGTGCCTTTAGTTCTGTATCATGCAATCTAACCAAACAAAAAAAAAGGGGGGGGGGTTTGTCTGCCTTTTGAATTTTTTTAATATAATAATTGTTTTATATTAAGGGAATAAGGACTAATTTTCACTAAATTATTGTGGTTGTGGTACCAATCATTAGGCATAATTCTAACTCATATTCGGTATAGATGACATATGAGGTCCGTCGCAGCATTGCCACTTTACAACCAGATGGTTAAGTACATGTTAAGCCACTAAGATGTGATTTTAAAGAAGATTAATGGAAAAGGAACTTTGGAACCTTGTCTATTTAGCTTTTCTAAGAAATTGAATTTTTTTAGGTCCCTTTTGGACAAACTCCAACTTTATCTTTTTATGTGATAAATGAGTTGTTATAAAATTGTTTAAGGACAAATAAAACTATTTTATGATTAGTTTAGTGAATTTAAATTTAAATTTGATAAATTGCATTTAGAAATCAGAAATATGACTAATATGGGATACAACCAACTGCTTAAACTAAAGCACTATTAATTTTAATACATAAATAAATTCATCTACTAGATTCTATTTGTTTCGTTAGAAGATATTTTTTGTAAAAAAATCTTATTTATTTGTATACAATAAAAGACTTTCATATCATTTATATATTTTATAATTTGTAATTAATAAAATAATACATAATACTATAATAGTGGAGGGAATGATTTTTTCTTTGAAATAGTAGATATTATTTTTCATTATACTCTCCACATATAATATTTAATATTAAATAAATAAAATATTTTCTGTTATATTAATATTTTATAATTACAAACACAGATAAATAAGATTATTCTTACGATTTTTTTTTTCAAAATAAACGGAACCTTAAGTTAAAGTCAAGAGAAATTTACTCATAAATCTTAAAATTTAATATGGATGCATATCTTTTAACTTATTCCATAGGATGAATTAATCGAAATGCATAAAAAATCAACTTACATTCTACTTAACCATTAAAAAAAGAGAGGATTCTTTTAATCCAATGATTATCACCTATGTCTTTTAAGTTCTGAGGAATTATAAGTTCTGTGTTTGGTTCTTATTAGAACTTATTAGATAATTTTTTCTTTTGGTTTGGAAGAAATTCATATTTTCCTCATCCTCCCTAAACCAAGTACATATAGCCAAAAAACTAAAAATAAAATAAAGCAAGAAGGGTACAAAATGGTGAAAAAATAAGAGCTAAACATGTTTAGTTGGTGATTAATCAAAGTTTTAGGCTAGGCAATAGCTTTTTTGTTGTGCTATTGAGGACATATGAAAAGATTAATAGGATAGCAATGACAACACACTATATATAAAAAAGAAGCATGGTTGATAACTTTAGAAGGAATATGGAATTTTCATCTTTTGGTACGAGGGGTCATAGAAGCAAACCATATCTATTTCTATGTATGGAGCCTGAAGTTTAGACACAACAAAGCAATCCTTGGAATTCCGTGATTGCTTTTAGACCACTTTATTTGTGTGTCTCTAAAGTGCTTAATTGCGTTTTTGAAAATTCTTCATGGCCCATGAGAGAATCATTGGACCACAATCACAAAAGGGCAAAATGGATGGTAAATTCATCCTTCAATTATGTATGCAAAAAAAAAAAATGTATTTTCCCAAAAAAATTATATATTATTATTATTATTTACAGAAAAAATAGTACACACATTTAACATTCTGAATTTGGATCCAAAATATGAAAAACTTTATAAATAATAATAGATTGTAGATGCTACTATATCACTAGTCGTGTCCACTACACATTAATTTATTTCATTATAATTACTGATACAATTGAATTTGATCATGTTAAAAAAAATTGAGACTTTCAAGGAAGTAGCCTGTAGATACATCCAACAGTCATATGAGCAATTAATAAATATTTAAATTAAGCATAACTTATAGTGACATAATTATAATAACAAGAAGTTACACTTATCTTGCTTAAAATTTAAGTAATCTAATAACACGGGTATCTTTCTAATTTCATAAATATATATATATATATATATATGTTATACACGAAAATTGATCCAGACGGAAGTATAAGGAACTTGGGCTCTCTAAAGGACAGAAATCATCAAATTCCCCAGCAAGCTTCTCCCCAATGGACTCCTCACTAGCGAACTTCGTCGAAGCGAGCCACACCTCGCTGGATAACAACCCTGTGAGGTAGTCATGAGAACAGCCAACCTTCTTACTAGAACTCGCTGACCTTTTACAACTGCATCAAGCTCGTCTCTGCAATACCTCACAGTTGTCCCGAGTCAGGAACCCCAGAGCAGAGGCGCTAGATGTCTTGCATAACGGAGATAGCCTCGGACAATGACTATAAGCTCAGGTTTATGGCTAGCAGGAGGGCCCCACCTCCGCAGCCTACATTCTGCAATAGTCGAATTGTAACCTTTTGCTGTCTTTTCCATTTATAACTTGATGTAACACAACTGTAACTTGTAATTAATGCATATACCCCTCCTCCTTCTATAAATAGGAAGACCTTGTTAGAAGGAGGAGAGAGACCAATTTCTGTGTGCAGAAACTCTGTAAAAGCAGGGAGCAAGCTAAATTGTAATCTTGCCAATATATCACATTTCCCGTGGACGTAGAATCCGGTGTCGCCTGAATTTGGTCGAACCACGTTAAATCTTGTGTCTTTCCTATACTCTTCCCCTCATCTTATCTTACTCTGCTATTTTCATCATTTTTAAACCAGATGCAGGCTTGAGATCCCGTAAGAATCCTCGTTGGTTGAAGTTTGGGTCCTCCGTACGAATCAGATTTCACCGTCAACAATATTTATATTCACTTATTTTATTTTTTTATGGCAAGAGAGGTAAATATTAGTTTAAACATAAAATGAGAAAAGTGAATATATATTTATAAAAGTAGAAAAGTGTAAATACAATGAAACTAGACTTCGGATAATATAAGTGTGATTTATCCTTATGATTATAATAATGCAATATTTAAAATTCTTCTGGAAACAAAAATCATAATTAAAAAACATATTTTAAAAGTTGTTCAATGTGATTTAACGATAAAGAAATCCTTTATTTAAAATGTTTAAAAATAAGATTTTATTTCATTTTAAAATGAATTTCTTTTTCAATGAATTTTAAGAATTTATTTTATTTACAATTCTTATTTTAATTATATTTTATACTATTATGAAATTCATCAAATTTATGAAAGATTTTATTAAAATTTATTTCATTTAACATAAAATATATATTATATTAATAATTTTATTTTTATTTTAATATTTATTTATTATGATATCGTTAAAATTTATCTTTTAATTAAATTTTATAAATTTTTTCAAAAAATTATAAACAAAAAATTATTTATAAATAAATTAAAATTATTATTTTTGATATTATTTCTATATATTAAAATTCATCTAGATGAAAATTATTTCTACTGAAATGAGATGAATTCTAAAAATTGATTACGAGCCTATCATAAAAGACCCACATTTCAACCTCGTCTGTGGAAAAACAGAAAGCGAAAAGCATATCAAGGAAACAAAAGTTGCTAGCTTTTTAGTTTCTACGCTTCTTGTAACGATCAGCCTACCTTTATTCACTTTCTTGCGTTTAGTTTTGATTGAAATAACGGAAATGGATTTTGATGACGACTTCTACTTTTCTCCATGTTTGTAAGATTAAAGCTAACTTTTGAAAAAATGCATCCAAACGGTTTTCACTAATATGACATTGTAAAGTGCATAAATTATATAGCAAATGATTTAAAGCAAATTCGATTTTTACTCTCAATTTCCTGTAAATTAAATTCAGGTTGCTTTGTCAACAAATATTTTTTTAACATTTTTTTGTAAAAATATCTCATTTATTTACATAAAAGATAAATGATTTTTACATTATTTATATATCTTATCATTAACCAATGCTAAAAGAAATCAGACTTCAGCAACGAAAATATCTATTATTATATAAAGAAAATCCATCATTACAATAATTAGTGATAAAACAAGTTTTGTCATTAAAGATGACGTCAATAAATTATTAGTGATGAATTTTTGAAATCTATCTTAGAATCTGTCGTGAAAGTTTGAAAAAAAGGGATCAAAAAATTATTTAAAAAACAACCTCTAATATATAATGACAGAACACATATGTTACTAAAAATAATTAATAATTAATAGATCGATATAATTCATCACTAAGTGTTTAAAAGGAATTAATAGATACATGAAAGGTTTACACAATTTGTCATTAATTTCATCGCTATCTAAAATATTTTTTGCCATACCATCGCTATCTAGAAAAACTTTATGTTGCCCCTTTGCTATCTAAAATATTCTAGGTCATTCTATCGCTAGCTAGTGAAATAAGAGTCCTCCTTATTTTTCACTTGTCAACTTCATTTTATTTAACTTGTTAAAAAATTCTATCAAATAAGCACATAATTTAACTTATATATTTTACCTACATCAATTATTTTAGATGTTGTAAAATCAAGCCAAACTTAATATGAAATATTATCAAATAAAATCACAAATTGCTTGAATAAAATCCAAAATCTTTAGTGCGATCTTCCACTTGCCCATTTGCATTTGTGTTTGCAAGTGAAGGTGGCACAACATAATAGAATTTTCATCCTTATATGAGTGTTCTTGTGTGACACATGTTTTAACTTTTTAAGTTCATAAACTTTCCATGTAAAATTGTATTTTTCCAAGCCCAACATTCAATTCTTCCAATACCTATGACTTGTAGGAGCTATATGATGCTGATAAACTGGAGGATAGGAAAAAGAAAATTGATGACAGATAATGAGGTATTGGCTATATACCATGTTGTTTACAATCATCCCACATTGTGAGATTCAGTTAACTACTATATGTTTGTGTAGAAAGTTGTAGGTGTTGGGCTTCTAGGTTTCTATAACTTTATATTGGATGAAAGAATCCAGGCATCAATATTACATGAAATGTTTGATTAATTAGACCTTGAAGCACAATCTTGTATTGTAGGCTTTAATTAAAAAAAGCGTATCCTACGATATTGATCCCAAGGATTTTTCACCCAATTTGAGACTATAGAAATTTACAAGCACTGCTCTTGTAACCTTCCACGTAAATATATAATAGTTAACTTAACCTTGTAATATGGCACAATTATAAACAACATGGTATATAACCAGTGACTCATTATGAATGTCATCAATCTTCCTTTTCCTTTTTCCAGCTCATTAGCACTATGCAACTTCTACAAGTCATAAGCATTAGCAAAATAGAAGGTAAGGCTTGGAAAAATATAACTTTATGGGAAATTTATGAATTTGAAAAGTTAGAGCATGTATAACACCACAATCAAATAACCATGTAAGCTTAACACCTTTTACTCTTAAGCATGCAACCAATCTAAAATGAAGCTAATCAACCAAACATAAAATTAAGCCAAGCTAAAACACACAAAATCAAGTTAATCTAAATCCAACATAATTAGTATCAAATAAAATCAATCAAATCAAGCCAAGATACAATTCACTATATATTGTCACCTACCCACTATTAATCTAATCTTCCTAGTTTTCTTCTATGTATTCATCCTTTTCCTCTCCGTTAGTTTCATTTTCTTCTTTGTCTTCCTCCTCCTCTTTGTCAACCTTAAACACCATTTGTTCTCCTTACAATGCCATTTCAAATAACCATTGCACTTCTTCATTATCACTTGTCTCATCCCTCGGTGAATGTATATTGTCATCCTCAACCATAATTCGTGATGTATTAATATTTTCATCATCTTGAAATGCATCATATAGCCACTATAGTTAGAGCATCAACTTGGGAACATGCTTTAGTCTTAATTAACACCAACCAATTTGATCAATCTCTTGGTCCACCTGGATATAGAATGTAATACACTTGAATTGCTTATTGTGCTAGGATGAAAAGGTCATATTTATTATACCTGCAGGTGACAAATGCTTTTACATTCTCTTATTGAGGATGGATTCTAGTACCCTTATGAGAGGTTTGATTAGACCATTCACAATTAAACAAAACTACCTTTCTTATTAGAAATCCAACATATTTTAACTTCAAAATATCTTGAAGTTTTCTATAGTAATCATCTTTTAATTAGACATTGTTTGAACCATTAATACGTACACCAAAATTGAATGTGAACTTATGAAAACTCTATCCCTAAGTGTGAAACTTATAACCATTTACAAAATATGTAGGCCATGTTTGGACCCTTATATTTGGTTCCCAATCTATTCATATAATTACATCGGTTACCATTTTACTTGGATTAAGCACCTGTTTAGAAAGAACATATGAGATTAGAAAATTTATGAGACTTTCCATTGCATAGGAAAACATAGGTGTTATGTATATTTTTTGGTACTATATAAAATGGGCTAGCAAAGGCCTAGCAAACAACTTCAAGGGGGAAAATCCCAAATCATCAATGACCTAGTGTCGAAGTCGCTTAGCAGAGGCATTAGATAGCTGGCCACAAGCTCAGGACGTGGGATGAGGCCAAAGTAATGACCTCCAGCTCATTAGAGATGAGCTCCAGCTCGCTAGGTAAAATAAGCCCTCAACCATATTTCAGAAAGTACGTTTTGGTTAAACCCAAGAATGGGACCAACTTGCATAGCTAGCAGGTCACCCAGTGTGAGCTCAAACCATCAAGCTAGCTATCCTAAGCAAAGGTACATAACGCCTAAGTCTAATAAGCAGTTAGAGTCACATTCTTCTAACTGACAGGTCAGCCTCCAGAAATTAACAAGAAATGGCCAATTATTTATTTCCCGTCAAGCATTTATTGCCCGTAGTGACAGAAAAGATAGTTTTACAACTTGTCAAATTATACTTGTAACCCTCACTACCTTTATAAATAGGAAGACAAATCATTGTAATAGGAATAGTGAGAGAATAGAGGCAGAAACTCTGCCAAAATAGTGAGTGAATATTTGTATTATTGTTCTGCTAACCTGAACAATGAAACAACCACACAAAAGCAAATATAAACCACTGTGGACGAAGGGGTCACACTGATTTTAGCCAAATCATGTTAAAAAAGCTCCTAGTATTCATTGTTCTTCCTTTCTCTCTATCTCTTTCTTGTTTATATTTGTGTTCATAACCTGTAGTTTGGGGTTTTCACTAAACTTTACAAGTTGACCAGATTTTATCGTCAGCATTTTGGCACTAGAAGAAAGGCCCCCAAATTACTTTCTCTTTTTCTGTGATTTGCTGAACAACCACAATGGCAAGAGGAAGAACCACCAAGAGCACTGGTGCTACCGTTAGCCAACCTGAGGGTCATGTAGAGCAGCAAGTGTTACCACTGGGGGGTTTTATTTTCCTTACAGTAAGTGCTTCTGCTGCCCTTACAATAGGTGCTGTCACTGGCATGGTACCGTTAACCCCTCACCAGCCCATTGCTTTTAAGACTGACAAAGTTCAAGCATGGCACCAGCATCAAGAGGCATTTGAAAACACAATGAAGGAGTTAGCTGATGTAGTTAAGGGTTGGCTCATGCACAGACCCAAGGCATGCAAAGACAAGTTAAGGCTACAATGCCCAAAGGAGGACCCCAGCAGCCAGGAGTGTAGCAAGAGAAGCCCCTAAAAGGGGAACATCTATGAGATGGGTCTATTCATTTGTACAATTTACGGTTGAGGTCAAAAGTCCATCAAGCTCGCAAGGATGATGATGAAGATGATCAATGGCATGAGAACTCGCATCGAGAAAGAAGCTCGAGTAGGATCAAATGTAGAGCCTCAGATCATTAATCCCATGATCAGAGACATGACCAAAATCAACGAGCCACTAGCCATCGGTTTGAGACACAAGACCATATGATCGAAGAGCTATTTCAGAGGTTGCAGTAGCTTGAAAAGCAACTTACAGCTCAGGACCAACAAGACCGTTATGAGGAAAGGACTCCATTTGCTAAGGAGATCCAAATAGAGCTCTTCTTCACAGATTTAAGATCCCCAACATCCCTTAATACAATGGGAACAGTGACCCATATGACCATATGGACACGTTCAATGTCTAGATGGATCATTAAATAACCAGCCCATTGGTTAAATGTCGTATCTTCCTAGCCACCCTTAGGAAAATACCACAGGCATGGCTTAGGAATCTTCTAGTTCAAAGCATTCACAGTTAGAAGGAGTGCCAAAGGAGATTCCTTAATCAATATAAGGCACAAAGAAGGCAATTCACATCGTCCTGTCACCTCATAACAGTCTTCCAACGAAGAGGCGAGTTACTAAAAGACTATATTATTAGGTTTAGACATGAAGTCAATAATGTAGAGAATCCCTTAGATGAAAGTATACTTACAACGATCTTAGCTGGACTTTGCAAGGATCGAAAACTATACGGGGAGATATACAAGTCCCCAATGGAGGACTTGGGTGAATTTTATGAGTGAGCCACCAAGGAAATTAGGTGGAAAGAGACTTTTGGCCTGAAAAGGTTTGATTAAGGGAATGAGAAGAATGGCTACAATAGGAATAAAAGGAGTAATGGCGGGAATGAGAAAGACAACCAAAATAACAACTCCAGTAACTAGGCTACAAAAACGGCCAAGAATGGGTGACCTCAGCATTAAGATTGCTATGAAAGTTATAGCATCCTATCACACACTCAGGACATAATATTCGTAATGGAAAGGGTAGGGAGAACTTTGGAAAACCTAATCCCACAAAGGTTCCCAACAAATTCAGAAATAGAAACAAATTCTATGCATACCATGATGAAATTAGGCACAATATCTCGGAATGTTGGGCACTTAAATATGTAATTGAGGATCTGATTAAAAGAGGTCATTTAAGGGACTATATCGTGTGACCTGTGGAAAATTATTATCAACGGCCCTAGGGAGCTTCTGACCAACAATGGTCACCTACAATAAGAACCATATTTTAATCTTGTAATGATATCCAGAAATTAAACGTATCTTAAATTATTATGTCTACTAATCTTTGAATGAATTTTCAATAAAGCTTAGTACTGAAAGTGAGCTATTCTGTTAACAAACTCAATTCGTACTGGTTGAGGCACGTCCTCTGAACATTCAACTTGACAAATATACATTATTTTACTCAACAAATATATATTGTCATGGTTAATCTGATAAATATACATTATTGCACTTGGTAAATATACATTGTCGCTGCGAGTCAGCTGAGGTGCAGCTTTCATGTGATCAATTTATTGAGGTGCAACCCTCCGAACAAAGCCAACCTAACAAATATATATTACCTTGCTTGACAAATATACATTATTGCGGTCGACCTGGTAAATATACATTGTCTTGCTCAGTAAATATACATTGTCACGGCGTACTAGCCAAGATGCAGCTTGCATGATCAATTTATCACCAGTTGAGAAATGAAAAATATACATTGCCTTGCTTGGAAAATATACATTGCTGCAGTTGACTGGCAAATATACATTATCTTGCTCAGCAAATATACATTGTCGTGAAGACCTGGCAAATATACATTGCCTCGCTTGAGCAAATATACATTGCCTGGGATAATCTGGAAAATATACATTGCCTAGTTTGAGCAAATATACATTGCTATGGATTACAAGTTGAATAGCACACATACGACCTACTGCTCACAGCTCTTATGTAACCTATTGCTTGTAGCTCTCATGTGACCTATTACTCGCAGCTCTTATGTGACTTGTTGCTCGTAGCTCTCATGCGGTCTCATATTTAAAGGCATAGCCTTCATGCAACCTGCTCAACGTGCCAACCAAGGTGCACCTAATCACCCATTGAGCACTGGAACTCATGCCAGTTGAAGCACACCTAATTGCCCGTTGAGCACTTAGACTCGTGCTAGCTAAAGTATAATCTAAGCATTCTACTTACTATTAGCCAAGACACTTTCGTGGCCTCTTGATACTCACTGTAAATTGAGGCTATGTCTCTCATATCTATCTCAATATTCCATTTATGAAAATTGAGGCTACGCTGTTTTATGACCTGTTATATTTTCATGCGATGTGTTGGCCATTCGACATGCCACATATCGTTTGTAGTCATGATTTATTGGTTATAGCCCACTTATATAAATTCATACAATCTGCTTAGTATTTTATTTCATTATCTATCATATTTCTCTTACTAAGGTCGATTGACTTATCAGGCACTCTTTTTACTTGACAATTATTGAGCTATGATTTGTAGGAATCTATCTATAATAGCCTACATATTATTTTTTATAGAATATCCAACATGATGCACTTGGAAAGGCAAGGAAAAATGAAAAGGTTCATTCAATACCTCCTTCAATGAGGTAAATTTCTACAAAGTCCAACATCAAATGCGAAGTTCAAAAATGAAATGAAAAGTTACAAGATCGTATCCTAAGAAGTTTGATCTTTGGAAGCTAAGCTCTTATGAGAGGAAGGATTAATGCATAGGGTGAACAGATCATCCTTCATTTGATCATCAGGGGTTTCCATGACATGTAGGTTGCTCCCTCTTTAAATAGCACCCTCAAAATGAGGGGCTCCACTTGTGGATTTCGTACCTTTATCGGAAGGTGTGGCTTTCACAGCTTTTACAGCTCTTTTCTTGAAACCCGTTCTTTCCTTAAAAGCATCCTCCCTAAAAAAGGAAAAGTTCATATTCGGGTGCCGCTCCCACAAAGTTTATAAGAAAGAAAAGGAGGTTTCAGATTCCACTTTCTCTGCTACCTTCGCAACTAGCTCAGTGGTCTCTACCTTAATTCGAGTGACTTCCTCTTATTTTAGAGTGACTTCCTACCTAGCCACTTCAAGCTGCTTCTCAATAGCCTTAGCCTGTCGTGCTATAGCTTTAGCTCACCGCATCACTGCCTCAATACCCCGAAATGTCACATTCAAGTCACCTTTTACTTTTAATAGCTCATCAATCATTTTGTTGAGACTGGATGTGATAGCCTTACGACTTGCTACCTCACGAGATTGAGCTTGCTTGATTTTTTTTTTGAGTGACCTCGGCATTCCTTGCTCTATTTTCCATCTCCAGTGCCTTAGCGGTTGCAGTAGCCAGGTTGCCATCAAGTTTTGCATTTTTTTCCTCCCAAGCCATGAGCGCTTCCATCATCTTTATTGTTCCTATCGCACCCTAAAAAATTTAATGGATTAGGTCAGTCTACAAAGAAGCAAAGGAATTAAGGTGAAAGAGCATTACTTACCAACAAGCCATGACGAGTGGCGTAGCATATTAGCCCTTCACTTAAGACTCTCTCTACTTCCAACACTTGGGGACTAGTACGGGGTCCCAAGCTCACCTCTACATCCCTCTGGAGGAACTTAAAATATTCCTGCATCTTTAGGCTAAGGCTCAATGGATGTTTCTCAGCTGCAACTCCGAGAGCCACCCATTTTGAAGTGGCAGCACCCTCTTCCCCTTGGTTACTTTTCATTTTTTGGCATGGGGCTCTGACGGGAGTGTGACCTCGACTGCCTCGATCACTTTGGGATGTGAGGTGTAGGCTAACTCCTGTAAAGGTGTTTCAGTCAAGGCAAGAGTAGTCTGATTTGTAACAATGGGGACAATAGTAGAGTCAAGACCTGATAAGGTCGCAGTGACTTCAGTGTCTTTGGGCTCATCAGAAGGTTGCTTTTGAAGGATGAGCTTCACCATATTCTCGTAGTCTTTGAAATGTGCTGGACCAATCTCCTTAACTTGGCGAGCTTTGATTTCTCTAGTGAGCTCAATGTTCAAAGTTAGAGTGAAGTTATGAAAAGGATCTAAAGACGGGCATGAAATCGATATGCCAAGCAGATAGGTAATAAATCTCATTTAGATAACTAATACTCCTAATGCTATAAAGATGGCATAAAACTCTTGTAGATGGTCGTGGAAGATTATTTCCCAAGTACACAAGTGTAATAAAAGTAAGCTAAGAGTAAGAGTTCGGGGTCAGTTAAAATGGACAGAGCTTCAATCTATTTAATAGATTAATAATGTACGAGTGAATTGGGAACCTAAGCCCAGCAACAAGATATTGGGTACTAAGGGCAACAAATCCAAGAGGAGGATGGGTTGCATGGTCACTAGGGGAAGGTGCCATGAGACGGCAACCTTTTGGGAAGTAATAATATTCAACTATGTTTTAGAGTTAATCTAGTTCAATGATTGAAGGGTAATGACTAAATGTTGAGCGATCTGAATAGGGATGGCAATCAACCCCGGTTGGCCGGGGATCCGGCGGGGAATCCCCATTCGGGGTGGAGATCGGGGGATTGATTCGGGGAATAGGGACGGGGAACGGGGAAAAAGTTTTCCTCGAATAGATTTCGAGTCGGGGACGGGGATTATGCTCCCCCGCCCTGATCCCCGGCCCCCACCCCTATATGTAAAAAGATTAATTTTGCATATTAATTTTGTATTATTTACTATGTTTTGATTGCTTTTTTGTATTTTTTTTTATTAATTTTACATTATTTAATGAAAAATAGGCACTTAAAATAAAAAAAAATTTCCACGGGTCTCCGCGGGGATCGGGGACGAGGACCAATTTTCCCCCGACATTGCAGGCGGGGACGGGGACTTGGAAAAATTCCCCGACGAGGATCGGCGACGGGGACCTCATTCCCCACGCTCACCCCGCCCCATTGCCATTGCTAGATCTAAAGAGCTCTCAGCAACCGGCTGCCCCTCACTAGACTCAAGTCGAGGAATAGATTGTTCAGCAACCTCACCTTTCCTAGAGGCTGTTTCAACTAAGGTATGTGCCAGCTCCTGGCTTTAAGTTGGGGAGTCAGGCTTATCATCACTCTTTATTCGGTGATCTCGGCATTTATGATCTGTAACCATCTATATAGAAGGATAAATAGTCAAGTCACTTCAAGTAGCCAGGTTGCTTCAAGCAAACTATATTAAAAAAGCTAAAGCTTCTCTTTACTAGACAAAAAAAATTTCCTATACAGCAGATCATTCACACCTCAAGCCACCATATTGGAGATCCAAACTATTGAAAACTTGGGGGGGTTAACTAATAAAGCCCATCAAACTACCAAACCCTAGGGAAATAGGAAGCTAAATTTAACAATCTAGAGTCCAAAAACCAGTAGGTAAAATTTCTAGCAGCAAATAGGCACTGACCATTTGACTAAGCAACGCGATGCCAGAAACCCATAAAATAAGGCTTTCAGAAAACAAAAGTCCTAAGAAGGCTTACCATGTCAATAGGATGAGTTAGGTTCTAGAATGGATAAGGGCAAGATGGATTCTAAATAAAATGATCTATTTATAGCAATAATAATGGCTAGATCAGTGGAGCAAGAGAACCAAACTGGAGATAATTGCTTGAGAACTTGTAAGATAGATCGTCAGTTTTCAAAAGTAAGAAAGAAAAGAAGGGTTTCTCGTCTAATATGGCCTTGGTGGCCTGACTGTTCGATTTAAAGGCTAATCAACTGGCCATGATTTGACGATCTAGAAAATAATCAAGCTCAATCATCGTCGTACTGGCAGTCATAGGAAAATGTGCACATTTAGTGTGGTAATGATGGTACGTGTAGGTGAAACGATAAAATAGAAATCTAAATGACAACATGGTATATCGTAATATCTAACTTTTGCCAGTGAACTCAGCTTTCAGTCCACAGAGTGAACTGAGAGTTGGGGGCCTAATGTTATCTGTATTTTTTAGTATTATATGAAATGGGCTGGTAAAAGCCCAGCAAACAAGTTCAAGGGGGAAAAGCCCAACCCATCCATAACCCAACATCAAGGTCGCTCAATAGAGGCACCAGATAGCCAATCACAAGCTTATGATGTAGCACGAGGCTAAAGCAATAACCCTCAGCTCGCTAGAGATGAGCTCTAGCTCACTAAGTGAAGCAAGCCCTCAATCATCTTCCAGAAAGTATGCTTTGGTTAAACCCAGGAATGGGACCAACTTGTATAGCTAGCAGGTTATCCAATGCGAGCTCAGACCACCAAGCTAGCTACCCCAAGTAAAGGTATGAAATGCCTAAGTCTAATCAGTAGTCAGAGGCACATTCTCTAACTGACAAGTCAGCTTCAAAAATCAACAGGGAATGGCCGAGCATTTATTGCCCCTAGTGGCAGAAAAGATAATTTTACAACTTGTCAAATTACACTTGTAACCCTTACTACCTCTATAAATAGGAAGAGAAATCATTGTAATAGGAATAGTGAAGAAATATAGGCAGAAATTCTGCCAAAATAGTGAATGAATTTTTATATTGTTATTCTGCTAGCCTGAACAGTGAAACAACCACATAAAAGCAAATATAAACCACTGTAGATGTAGGGTCACACTGACTTTAGCCAAAACATGTTAAAAAAGCTCTTAGTATTTATTGTTCTTCCTTTCTCTCTATCTTTTTCTTGTTCATATTTGCATTCATAACTTGCAGTTTGGGGTTTTCACTGGACTTTACAAGTTATCCAAATTTTACCATCAACAATAAGTATACTTACATAGTCTCAAAACTAATTGGAAAATTCATTATCAATTTGATTGTTCAAATAAACATCACTAATATATGGTGACAAGTGACACAAGTTATCAATGAACATGTTGCAATTTGACCATAATTATTATTGTTGTGGAACATGCAAAATTTTGACCACAAGTACTGTTACATCATTTCTATATGAGATTGATAAATAGTTTTATTAAGTAGGTAAAGAATTTACTCCAAATAGGGTTGCACTTGACCACAATTTAATAAAACGTATGTTTGAGCTACATAGTACTCTTGATCAAATAAGTATCACAATTTAAACGCTTTTGTAGTATGCCTAAGATAGTAAAAAATAGGACATGAATTATGACTTTCATCAATGTTTCCTAAATCATCATTCCTAATAACTTTTGTCCTCTTGTAGTGAACATGGAATTTAATGTAATGTGAGTAGAATGTGAAAGTCTCCTCGGTGATATAAGCTTCACATATAAAACCCTTTACTCGGGCTTTGTTCTTTATTTTCTTTCTTAATATATGTAGGATCTAGATAACAAAAAAAAGAAAGCATGAGAAATATTCCTAAGTATTGGATACTTTCAACATTTTGGGAAGTATGTAAACACCGGTGATGTAGTTTGTGTTTACCCCTTCATGGGATACATCCAATGATATTGAATGAGGCCACCAACCAATACTTTATATGATAAATATATTGGAAGGTGTTTCATTGAATCAAAGAAGGTTGGCGGAAAAATTTACTCCAATTTTCACATGGTGACATAGATGTTCTACACCATCTGTAACAAGTGATCCTCCCGTAATGAGCTTAAACATAAATCTTTGAATAATAGACTTAGCTCAGTTATTTTATTCCAAATGTTATCCAATAAATCTTTAAAGGCAATTGGTATTAATCATTCCATGAATACATGGTAGTCATAACTCTTTATTCTAAACAATTTACCTTCTCTCATGTCCACTCATCTTATTAAGTTTGAAGCATAGTTGTTAAGAAGTTTCAACTGTTTAACCCATTTACACACTGTTATTTTTTGTTCCATATTAAGTGAGTTTGTGCCTTTGGCATGATTATCCTCCTATTACCTCCATCCACTAATTTCAGTTCCCTATGCTTACACAACTCGTTGGTATCCATTCTTGCTTTTGTATTATCTTTGGTTTTACTCTTAAAATCCATCACAGTATTGAATACATTGTCAAACACATTCTTCTCAATGTGCATTACATCCCAAAAGATGCTTGCCATAGCCCTTCATTTGTATTGCTCAACTTTTATTTGCAACCCTTGGAATGTCCATAATCCTTTCCCAAATTTGTTCATTGGTCAATCCATGAGGCGGAGGAAATTTTTCCACCATAATTTTCCTAAAAACAGCTCTATTCCTTCTATATTGGTGAGATATTAGTAGCCAACATCTATGGCAATCGAAGAAAAAGGCTTCTAGCCATATTTCAATATTAAGTCCTTGGAGCTTTCCATGTAAACGAGGCATGATAACTTATTGTGTGTTTCCAAACTAGATAACAACACATACTCATGAAAGTTATTGATTGTCCACATCAATGTAGCCTTTAAATTGAAATTTAGTTTCAAAGAAATTTTGTATGTTTGCACACTTTCATCCCATAATTGCTTAAGCTCATCTATTAGTGGTTAAAAGTAGATATCAATGTTAGCTTTTGAGTTAGATGGGCCAAGAATGATTAAAGTAAAAAACATATATTCTTATTTCATGCACATCCATGGTGAGAGACTATAAGAAGTTAGAATTACAGGCCAACATGAATACATCTAACTCGATTAACATTAGGAAGTAAATCCATCAACACATAAACCTAATTGTATGTTTCTAAGTTTTGAGGTGAAATCAGGATGGGTGCAATCAAAATGTTTCCATGCTTCGACATCTGAATGATGTGATAAAACTTATTCCTCGTGGGGATTTTTGAAATGCCAACTCATTTGACTTGTTGTGAACAATGATGTCTATAACCTTTGTAATTAGGGAGTGAGAGCCAAGTGCCACAATTTCTTATTAGACACTTCTTGATATTTACCATGACTTGACCTCCTAGATGTAAATCTTACAGCCTCACAAAATAAGCATTGTCTTTCACCTGCATATTGCTTGTAATATAACATGCACCTATTCACACAATCAATCTTTTGATATCCAACACCCAATTTTGAAACCATCTTTTTGGTTGTATAGAAGTTTGTAAGCATATGTTTATCACTTCGCATACACTCTCTTGTTAGTTATACAACCTCATTGAAGCTTTGTTCTGGGACATTGTAATCAAACTTAATACTTAACAACCTAACAATAGAGGATATAACAATTGAATACTACAACCCTTATATAAAGGTTGTTGTGTAACTGTCAACATCTCATAAAATTCTTGGCCATTTGAGTTCGGGGTTTTTTTTGCATGCTAGGAAACTTGCTCATGACTAAACTCTAGTTTTTACCATTATCTCATACATTGATAGGTTCTCTGTTAGTATGATAGGTGCCCTAGGGCCAATGTGATTGTGCTCTATTGTATCTATGACAGTACATTCTGTATTGATTCGATAATAAAGGTTAATTTTTCATCTTATATTACTTTCATTGTGTATTGCATGCTAAAGATGAAGTCCATGGTGGGAAGTTATTTC
>JANHAO010005514.1:0-22509 GCA_026873985.1 Saraca asoca | reverse complement strand
ACAAATGCAAAAAATAAAGTGCAAAAGAATTATTTTCACTTTATTTCTTTTTCTTAGTGCAAAAAATTATATAAATTACTTCTTTGTCTTGTTTTAATTTTGTGTTGACTTTAATTTTCATTTATTCTTTTTTAGTTATAAATGCATTAATTATTTTTTATCTTTTTTTTCCTTTTAAATTGAAAAATAAATGAGTTAATGCATATAAAATGCAAAAAATGATAGTGCAAAAAAATTATTTTAACTTTATTTCTTTTTCTTAGTGAAAAAATATATAAACTACTTCTATTTCTTGTTTTCAATTTGGTGCTAATTTTAAGATTTCATTTATCCTTTTTTAGTTATAAATGCATTAATTAATTTTTATCTTTCATTTCCTTTTAAATTGAAAAATAAATGAGTTAGAAAATATAAAAAATGATCCGATTCTAATTTCAATTCAAATTTTTTATCTTTATTATTTTTAAATTTGAATTTTTGTATCATTTATTTTTTCCTTCCCTTTTTTATTTTAAAAGTTTCTTGTTTAGTTTTATTTCCTTACTTTTTACATTAATCTTTTTCATTTACCCTTTTTTTTCCTTTATTTGGCACCCCTTAGCGTGCGTGCGTGTGTGTTTTCTTTTACCTTCAATTACAACCATTAGAACAGATTCTGAGGAGACAATCTGAATCCTCCAAGATAGAGTATCTCACTTTTGGTATTCACTCATCCTCCTTATGGAGAAATTTAATTATGTAGTGCCTTTTTCAAGAGAATGCAAGATAGGAGAGTGGGTGAAACTCATAGCAATGTAGGTCCTATAGGTCCTACTCATATTCGATTCTCCCACTTTCCTATCTTTTCCCCTCTCCTCATGGAGTAAGCCACTCTAGAAGACGGCAAAAAAAAAAAAAAAATGGAGGAGACATACAAAGAAAGAGGAGAACAAGAGGAAAGAAGAAAATGAAAAAAAGTAGAAGTGGCAAGAGGGGATAATAGAGCAACAATAACAATAATAACAAAATAATATTATAATAATATATACATATTTAGTAAGTCCATATGATAATAAAGATAATAACAACGATGATGATGCTTTTAAAAAATTATAATACAACAATAAAAAAATTATAATAATGTATACATATTTAGTAAGTTCATACAATAGTAATGTTAATATTGACATATGAATTTAGTCAACCAAGTTCTCTATAACCCTAATCTGTAAACCGATAGTGTGAAAGGGAGAGATGAAGAGAGGAAGAAAAATAAGACACCAGAAATTTTTAACGTAGTTTGACTAAAGTCAATCGACCTCGATGTCTAGGGTTATTATATTACTCTGTTTATATATTGACAGAGATTTTGTATCTGATGGGTTTTGCAGAGTTTTTGTATCTCTCTAGTGATCCTCTCAGTCTACTATTTTGTTCTTCTCTCTCTAGAATGGTTCTCCCTTGTGCAATAATCTTAACCCCTATTTATAGTTATCGAGTGTACAATCTTAACATATTCTAAAAATGAAAAAATAATAAATTAATTACAAGTTGATTCTTACTAGTGATGTCTGCAAGTTGGCCATGCAAGTCGATCCTTCCTTGGGTTTAACCACAACAAGTGTGCTTCGACCTGTGAGCTAGACTTAATGACCTGAGGTTGCTGCCAACCTTTGACCAATTATTCAAGCTTGCATCTAGTGATTTGATGCCTTACTTTAGTGACC
This sequence comes from Saraca asoca, assembly GCA_026873985.1. Taxonomy (NCBI): domain Eukaryota; kingdom Viridiplantae; phylum Streptophyta; class Magnoliopsida; order Fabales; family Fabaceae; genus Saraca; species Saraca asoca. The sequence continues at coordinate 20,803 of JANHAO010005514.1, read as the reverse complement.
TCAATTCCAGTTGAGCTAGGCTTTTATTAGTTAGGCCTATCCATTAGGCTTTTACCAGCCCATTTGAATGGTTTCAAAAATACCAATAACATTAGCCCCTAACTCTTAGTTTGATCTGCGGACTGGAAGCTATAGGTTATTAGTAAAAGCTGGCAGTTGCGATCTGCTATATAGTCATTTGGACTTCTGTTTTCCTATTTAGCCTGCCCATACCATCATTACTGCATTTAATGTGCGCATGTTTCTATAGTCACTAGCATGGTAAAGTCTGAGCCTTATTATTTGCTGGACCATCAGATCGAAGGCAACTGATCAGTCTTTAGATCAAATGGTGAAGCCATTTAAATTGTGTAAGGTAAAGATAATTCTTTTTTCCTCTATTTTTGAAAATTATGCTCTGCCCTTTGCTTGTCTCTTAAGTTCTGTATCAGCCACCACCATTCTTGCTTTTCAACTTCATCGAGCTTGCCATTGAGTGTTTTGAATTCAGATTACTAGAGACTGAACTTGTTCACCAATTTCTTCTTGGAACTCATCTCATCATTCTTGAAACAGTAGGCTTTCTCAAACTCAAAGTTATTGTATTTTATGAATGTCTAAGTCTATGGGTTTTTGGTATTTTGTTGCTTGGTTTGATGGTGTATGCTCATTTGTTGCTAGAGATTTCATCCGTTAGTTTTAGGGTTGTAGACTGTTGGATTTAGCTTTCTATTTCTCACAGTTTAGTAACCTAATAGGCTTTGTTGATTAAACCCTCCATGTTTGCAACAGTCTAGGTTTTAGATGCGGTGACCCAAGGCATGTATGGCCTACTGCATAGGAAACTATTAGGCTTGGTTTTTTAGGTAAGGTTTTGCTTGTAGCGACTTAACCATTCCTTCTTCTTTTGTAGATGGCTATAAGTCATAGACATCATGGTCACCAAGTAGAAAATGCTGATGATTTTGATTTTCCAGCTTGGAATGTGGAGCTAATGCATTTCATAGATGAAATGGCCTCCAGGAGTGGTGAGATCGTTGAACAGCTTGTTGCTTGACTTGACCCTAGTGAGAGTCAACAGGTCGTTAGAAGTCCTTTAGGTCACGTGATGTTCAAACACCACCCTTCATTCGTCAGTATTGACGAGCTTAGAAGTATTGCTGAAGCATACCACTTTCCCAAGGGTTGCCACCTAATGGCTCCTTCTCTTGAAGGCCATGCAGCTTATCCTCCCTTTGGATTTGTTGCCATTAGCACTCACCATCTTGATGCTAGTCTTAGATTCCCAGTCCACCCATATATTGTTGAATTATTGAATAAGTTAAGGCTTTGCCTCTTCCAACTAACTCCAAATTCCTACTCCCAAATTACTTCCCTTGCTCTTGTTTGTCTGAGGAATAATCTCCTACCTCCATATGCAAGGGTCCTTTGCTATCTTTGTAGCATCAAGAGCACGGGTTTGTAGGATGGAATTTATTATCTTTTAGCTTAGCAAATTAAGTATAAGAAGATTTTGTTGCAGGGTGATGCCAAGGGTAAATCTAACATGGGGAACTATAAGACCTTTTGGTTTATATCTCTTACCCATCCCTGTGTTATCTTCATAATTTTGGTTTCATTCTTACTCTTGGTAAGTGAGCTGATGGCGTACAAGCTTGCATGAATTTGTATACTATATTTCATTCCTAGTATGACATTTGTTTTATTTTACAGATAGAGCTGATTAGGAGAAACCAACATTAGAGGCTAAGGAGGTTAAGGTGTTGGGTCAATTTGCTATAGTGAACGACCTTAAGAACAATCTCAAGTTTGACGAGGATATTTTGTGTTCCCATATGCTTGCTCCAATTTTAAATGTCAAGCTAACTAGAGACATCAGAGCTCACCGAACTAGGGAGGTTAGCCCAGCAAACTTCCAAGATTATGAAGATATGGCGAGGCTGAATCTTCACATGCCTCAGTCTCATACTCAGTCTATTGACCCTGCTATTATAGTGACCTCATTGACTTCTGCTGCTATTGCAGCCCTTGCTAATGCAAGTGAAACTTCTTTGGTTGTAGCAGTAGTGACTTCGCAGGTGTTAGCTCCCACATCATAGCCTCAAGTGGTCAAGGCAGTCAAGGTCCTATCCCTATCTGAGGTCCCCTTCCAAGAAGCAAAGAATAGACAAGGGGAAGGAGGTCATTGTCACCATAGAACAAGTAACACCTTAGGTCAAGACTAAAAGGTGAACTAACAGCCTTGGGCCAAAGGCTGGGGAGTACTTCAACTTCCTCAAGGAGAGTGTGGATGTGATCCTGGGAACCAACACCAAGACATTGGAGTCAGAGGTATCCAATGAAAGTCTGATGGGCCACATAGCTCACCATGGTCTGTTGGTAAGTTAAGTCCTTTTAACTTTAGTGCTTTTGCTTTTTTGTTATCTAACCTATTTGTTTGTTTTCTTAAAGTGCGCAGGGGTTAATAAAGTTGAGAGGTAAGCTCCTAATGTAGGAATAAGACAAAGAGAAGCTCAAAAGTGACCTGGCTACCACAAAAGCTGAGGTATTGAAGCTAAAGGACATAGTAATAAATGTCAAGGCTGCCAAGAAAGAAGCTGAGGAAACTCTATCTCATGAGGTAGCAAACTGCAAAGCTATCAAGTCTAGCCTTACTTAAAACCTCAATAAGGTAGAGACTACAATGCTGGTAGCTAAAGTGAAAGAAGATACTACAATGGGGTTCTTGTTCACCTTATGGGAGAAGCACCCAGAATTGGATTTCTCTTTTTTTGATGGAGACATTCTTGAGACTATCAAGGGTTTTAAGGAAGAGGAAAAAGCAGCTTCTCTCAGTGATGATGCACAGCCCAAAGGAGGAGTTTCTTCTGTTTAAGGCACTATTCAAAAAGAGAGCAGCTCACAAGTCATGGAAGCAACTAATGATCAAATGATAGATGACCTACTCACCCCATATGCTAACCTTCCAAGCCATAAGAGTTTAGCCACTAAAGACTAGCCTTCTTCGTAGGCCATGATAACTATAGGCTTATTTTGATTTTATATTGTTAAACTTTCATATGTACATTCCCCTTATTGAGTGAGGCTTGTAATAAACTTTATATAATATTTCTCCTTGATTCTTCTTGGATTTCATAGTTGAATGACCAGTAGGCTGCATATAATACCTCAGCTGGCTAATCATGATTTCAACAAATATTAGTCAAGTAAGATATTCAGTAGGTCACAAATGATAACTCTTAATATAAATAGACCTAAGTTAACAAATCATGACTTAAAGGATATAAGCCAAGTTGAATGTTCAAAGAGGTCATATGAAAGCTGTGCCTCAAATTAGCATAAACACACGAGTCGGGTGTTGAGATAGGTTGCATGAAAGTTATACCTTTGTGAGCTCGAGTTGGGTGCTGAGATCCTATTGCTAACTTTTGGTCTTTGAGCAATCTAATCAATTTTTTCTCTTGTTCTACAATTAGGTTCTTAAAAATTATGACTGGAAGGTCTGCTCCCTCTCCCAATGAAAGTAATAACTTGGGTAAGGGAGGATGAAAGGGTTGCAACTTTGCCAATTCTAGTTTTATATGCAAATACAACTCTACAAGTTATACAACTTCATTTATTGCTACCAATTTTACTTTCAATTCAACAAAAGTGTTCAATTCTAATGCATCTTGCACTAAGGGGCCTAAAACATCAAGTGCAAATAGGGAACAATCATCATTTGTAGCAGGGCATTTCATGGGGTCAAATATGTTAAGTTTCAAAATATCACTATCAAATTCCATTGTTAATGTGCCAGCATATACATCTATTTTTGTTCTTATAATTTTCAAAAAAGGTCACCATAAAATGATGGGGGATGAATGCCTTGTTGAGGGATCATTAACCATATTTAGAATGTAAAAATCTATTGGAAAGTGAAGCCATTCACCCTAACCAAAACATCCTTAACAACTCCTTTAGGGTAGGCATTAAACCTATTTGCTACCTGAATTATGACATAAATGGAAAGAGGCATGACATTAATGGATACATCTAAATCTAGCATAGCATGTTCAAATTTGGTCTCATCAATGATACATGGAATGGTAAAGGTACCTGGATCCTTGCAATTCTGGTATATTTTTCTCTGAATGACAGTAGAAATAGTTTCCCATATGCTAATTCTTTCATTAACCTTTAGTTTGCTTTTGATGGTGCACAACTCTTTCAAGAACTTGGCATACCTTGGGATCTGATTAATCAAATCTAGTAAGGGAATGTTCACTTCAACCCTTTTAAAAGTCTCTAGGATGCCTTTGTCTTGGTGCTTTCTTTTTTTTTTCTTTTCTATTTTGTAAGTCTGCTTAGGAAGGGTAGAGGTGGACAGATTGATTGAGAGCTATTTGTTGGTTTTGAAATCTTTATATCTTTTTAGTCTAAAACTAGTTATTTGACTTTAATCTTTACTTCATTACCACTCCTCAATAGTTTGGCACAGACATTTTCCTTAGGATTCATGATTGTTTGGGAAGGTAGTTTGTTTGCAACTTAATTTTCTAGGTTGATTACCCTAGTTTCTACAGTCTTCATTCTAGTGTTAAGGGTGGCAATACCCTACTTAATCTACTAAATCTCTCATCTCATTTCTTGTTGAAACTACAAGTTCTATTGGGCCATATTTTCATTAAATCCACCAAAGATTAATTTGAAATGTGTCTTGATTCTACTACTATATGGGTTTGTTCTAGCTTGGCTATTGCATTTGATATGAAGGCTATTGATAAGAACTTTGTTGTCTAGCTAAGTTGCCATATCTCAGGTTGGGGTGATCTATCTAGTCGGGGTTTTATGTATTGGAGTAAGGGATGTATGCCTATTAAGTTTAGTTTATGAATCTTCTATTATTTTTAAGAAATCTCTTTATGGTTAGGAGCTGAACAGATGCTACACAATTGTGTCTCTTGTTTTTTGTCTCGTGAGTTGTTCGACCATGTGAGTGAGGTTTGTCATTTGCCCCTCTAAGTCGAATTTGTGCGCCTTATTCATCTTCTTCATGGTATAGTCTGATTTGCTACCAAACTATTGTGAGTTTATAGCAATATTGGATATCAGCATCCTTGCAGCATTAGGGGTCTTGTCCACTAAGGCTCCTCGACTTGTTGCATTAATCATGCTTCTGTCCATTGGGAGAAGGCCTTTATAGAAGTACTGGATTAAGAGTTGATGACTAATCTGATGATAGGTGCAACTAGTACATAGTCTCTTAAATCTCTCCCAATACTCATATAAGGTTTTGCCAAATTGTTACTTGATGCTACAAATCTCTAATCTAATATTAGCAGCTCTAGAGGCAGGGAAGTACTTCTTAAAGAATAGTTTAGTCATCTTATGCCATTTGGTGATGAAATGAGGAAAAAGGTAGTATAGCTAGTCCTTTAGGTAGAAAGGAAAGGCTTTTAACTTGATCTGCTCCTCTGATATTCCTTAGGGCTTCATGGTTAAGTAGACTACATGAAACTCCTTTAAATGCTTGTGAGGATCTTCCCTAGCCAATCCATGGAATGTAAGCAATAGGTGGATTAGACTAGACTTTAGTTCAAATGTAACCCCAATTTTAGGGTTACTGATGCATAAGGGCTACTAGTTGAGGTCAGGGGTAGCCAACTTCTTCAAATTTCTTTGATGAAAGGCCATGTTTTCCATGGTAGAATGTGGTGAAGAGCCTACAAAGAGTAGATCTCCTTCAATGCTTAAGCTTAAAGAGGAAGGTACTAAAATTGATATTGATAAAGGGTCCTGAACTAGGCCAGATTGGTGCCTGCTCACTTTTCTCGATTCTTGCAAGTTTTTTCAATTTCTAGATCATATATTAGCTTAAGAATATGAGTGGATTAAGTCATACATAAAAAGGCTTGATAGGTAATCAAAAACCAAAAAATATTAAGATGGAAAAAATAGGAAAGTAATTTAAAAAATATTAAAAAATTAAAAAATCACAGAAGATAATGGAATTTTGCAAAATAGGGGGGCTCACAATGTAGTATGAGTCTTGATCAAAAGGCCTAAAAATGGTGACCTACCAAATTTGATCTTCTAATTCCACAGAAAATTGTCACCCAATCCTGTCAGAAAAACTAAAAAATTAAGGAAAATAGAAAAAAAAAAACAAGGGTGAAAAGGACTAAATTTAAGACCTAATGTTGATATTGATATCCTCATATTATGTATAAGTGAAAACACAAAAATAAATCAGTCAATCCTCAACAATGACCCCAAAATTAGATGACTATCAGAATTAGCCAAAAATAGTATTAAACCACCAAAGCTAGTAGCTAAGATAAGTCTAGGTCATATACATAGAAACTGAGGATCTATTTTATATGTGTTTACAGCATGAAATAGGGGGGGCTTAGTTAGCTAATTACAATTAAGAATTGAATAAAAAAGGTTGCATGTAAAGCAAAACAAAATCAACAAATAAGGGAACTTAGATGCAGGAAGGCTTAATCCAAGGGCCTCTTGCAATCAATTCATTGACTAATCATTAACTCTAATGTTTCATTCCCATTTTGACCATCTAATTAATCTTTATTAATTTTCCCCTAAACTAGCCAATTAAACCCAACATCTAATTGGTTGTTATTGACAAATCAATGGAAGCCCATCACTTACACTAATTTAACAATAGCTTTAAGTTTTGAAAACACTAGGTCTAATTTATTAAATCACCCCAGTAGCAATCTAACTAACTACCTTTAACCCTATAGGAAGGTTGACTCACCCTAGCAGCAAATCAACCCCTTATTACTACATTAACCAAACAACCACTAACAACCATAAATTATCATGGAAATTTGGCTACCATTAGATCACAATGAGTAATTAATTAATGGGTCCTATTAATTAATCATCCAAGGCAATTGTATGGAGTAAAATTAGGGAATCAAAAGGATCAAATTAGGAATGAATTGAAATTAAGATCAAATTTCACAATCCAGAAAGAATTGGTGCAGAAATTCCCCTAGATTGAGATAAGAATTTAATTACATATTAATGGTAAAATAAAAAAATAAAAAGGGATAGAGTAAACCTACTTACAAATGGAGTCTTGACCTAGTAGAGATTCTCTCCTCCAAAAGTTAAAGACAATACAAAAATGAGTGTAAAGATATTATAAAAGATGCTCAGCTAGCTAATTATAGGCTTAGTGCACTGCCTCTAAGTTGGGCTATAGTTTAGGGTTGGGAGGAGGCCTATTTGAATGTGACACTCTTCATATAAAATGTAGGTCTATCACTTATCTTTCCATGGCCTTGACCTTGCATAAAAAATTGATCTCTAGCTCAAGTTATAGGCTGAACACCAAGATAACCTTTCAGAGGAGTCCAACCTGTAACAAATTTAAACACGTAACTTCACAGCCATATAATTAAACCAAAAGGTGTTTTTTACTCTCAATCCCTTCATAAAATTTGAGGGTATAAGCTTTATTTTTCACCAAATTAATGGGTGTAGCTCCACTTATTATGAAAACATTGAAACCGGGTCAGGGTCACAGTGCTGCACTTTGTTTGAAATTCTAGGCTTTATTTTACCTTCAAAACATATGAATTGGGCTTTTGTCTCCATGTAAAATTTTAAGTACTTTCTTTTATCTTTCCAAGGGCACAAGAGTCACCCAAAATCGAGGTCCATAACTTTATATATGCCTAAAAACTTGAAACAATGTAAATTAATAAAATAAATTCAATTAAGCATAAGAACTTTCCAAACCCCAAAACCAATCTCAAGTGCCCAATTAAGCATATAATCATGATAAAAGACAAAGTACAGAGGGATATAAATTATGTATAAATTGTATTCATCAATGCTTGACCTAGAGTCTAGAATTATGCTCTAAGAGTAATGAGACAATTAGTTAAATTGAGAGGTGTAATCAATTACTATCATCCCAAGAAGCATTTTCAACTCTAAAATCTCTCAAAATGCTCTTTGCTAGAGTTTGTTTTAAGAACACTTCTTAGTAGTTATCCCACTCTCCTATCCTTGGCACTTGGCTATCATAATAGGCATAATGCCAATGTAGAGCTGCTCTTTCTAGCACAAAATTGATGTACTTAATATACTACATAGGGGATACCCTATCACTTCCAATATCTTCTCAATTTACTCCAAGAACTTTTGTAAATCTTGATTCTAGTAGTTGCTTTGAAAGATTAAGGACTTACATCAAAGGAAATCCATGATCTGAGTATTTCTTGTCAAAGGTGGTTGCACTGGTAATGCCATAAGCTCCTCTTCTTGAAATAATTGCTCATCCTATTCCTCTCTCTATGTTATATTCTAAACCAAAACCTTAATGGTTCATTATAGCTAATCTACTTGGTTTGCTAGTGATTGGATTTATGTAGCTGCATCAGTTCCACAATTTCTTCTCTATCAATTCGATTACAAATAAAGAGGCAAATTTAACTCCTGATCCTTATTTTCATTCAGTTTACTAGTTCACCTAACATATGTTCTAGGGAAGATTCATCCTAGGTTTTTAAAGAGAAACAAAATCTAGGTCAATCAGGACAAGATTATTCTATGATGTAGATATGTATGTAGTAAGTATGAATAAATGGATCCTGGATGGTGATAACTACTCTCAAGTGAACTTACTATTTCCTAACCCAGCTTATCCCTAAAGCTAGCTAGACATAACTTGAGCTCTGATACCATGTTGTCACATCCCCAATTCTAGAAACATGATTTGCATAGATCATCGAGGGAAAAACCACAAACCCATGGCTTATAACTCATGTGCAATAAAAATCTTTCAAACAATACTTGAATGAAAATTAATAACATTGTGCATACTTTTGATTCAAAATCATACTACAATCTATGCAATGGAAATAAAAGTAAACTACAATAAATTGTTTCTAAAAATATGACTCATAAAATGACAAGGTCAGCCTTGTTGACTACTAGCTCTCTACTTGGATATACCCACATACTGAATGTACTTCCTCTCTCTAGTGAGTATAAGTAGGTCCTGCTTGATCAAGATCCTTGAAATACTAAGTGACTAAAAATGTTAAAAATAAAAGGGTGAGTACAACTATGGTACTCAGTGAAGTGCAGGTTTTTACCTTTATTTGGGTTGAAATCCTTTTGATAATAAAACTTGTATAACATTTACAAATATATATATATAGCCACACACTTGTAATACTCATTTTCCTTTATCTTGGTATTGAATGAACATGCATTTCCGATCATTATATCATAATTATAGGAATGTGATGCAAGGGGCCTTGAATCCCTGTTCATCTTGCAAGATAAGCATATAAATTATACTAGCACAATGGATCATTGGTAAGAACAATGCCTACTGATAAATAATATGTTCATTGAGACATTAATAAAGTTCCATAAGTTTTGTGCTCTCCTACACCATACCTAATCATATGCAGTCTATTGCCTTGTGATGAATAAAAATAGTTCCATGAATGTACATCTTCTAGTGCACATTGGTTGTCCAATGCCTACCTTATTATGCCAATTAGCAAATACAATCAACCCTTAAATTCTCTTTGGTCCATCTATACTTATCTTATCTTTTCATAATTTTATGGCCTTTTATTATCCTATTATCTATTTTATTTATCAATAGATAATTAATTTAATTAATTATGAAAATGTTTGGATTAATAAATCTAAGTTAGGGTTATATTCTAGGCCTTCACAACCCTTGAATATATACATTTAGCAAATAAAACATATATACCCAATAATTTTATTGAATTATTAAGCCTATGACATTTATCTAATTCTTCTAATTATTCAAACAACTAGAAAATAATTTGGGCTATTATGGAAATCAATAAATTTAAGTAAATTAAATGAATCTAGAAGAGTAGAAAACCACACTTATCTTGGTAGGAAAGGATTCTCCTAAACCTAACATTGGAGTTCTTTCCCTAGTTTGGACCTGACTTAAGCCTTTGACTATTGATGAAATTGCAACAATCAAATAAGAAATCAAAGATTACGGAAGAAAAAGAACTTAAGGAAGAATCTAACCTTTTTAGGCTAAAATCCTTACCTTAGGTTCACACCTTTGTAGAGCCCAAACGAGAGCCTTTTTAGCCAAGAAATGCTCTCTAAGAGCTACTTAATAGCATATGAGGACCATGGAAAATGTCACAAGAGCTGCTTTTTATATATGCTTACTGAGGTGGCTAATTGATGAGCTTATACATAGTCGATTGACCTCATGAGACTATATCGACTAGTTGACCACCCCTTAGGACTTAATCAACTAGTTGGCTCAGGGTCCAAAAAATGTACTTGGTTGAAAACCATGGTCCAACCCGTCTTATGGTTCCATTTTAGCTTAGGTTTTGGGTTCTAAAATTGACTCTATCTTGTTTTATACTAGTTTGGCTTATTCTAGTCTAATCCTATCCTTAAGGGGTGTTACAAGAACTAATAGATGAGAATATACATGACAGGATGGAAAATGAGTAAAAAAAAAAATGGTAGGGAAGAATAAGAAAGAAAGGATCACATGCAAAGTACTATAAACCTTAGAGGTGTAAAAGGAAATCTAAGTAGACAAAGGTAAGCATTAGGAGCCAACCAAAGGAAGTAATGATAAAGGATTAAAGATGAGGAACAGTTAAATAATGATACAAGAATACTAGAAAAGATCAAAACTTAAGAACAAGAATTAAGGAGGTGATGGATATCATGATGGTTAAAGTAAGATCAAGATAAATAGAAAGGCTAAAGATTAACGAGCATAAAGATAAGGATAATAATTAGCTAGTAACTAAATGCATGGAATCAGGAAGCTGTTGAAAGCATGATAAAGAATTTAAAGATGATATGATAAATCATACAATTAAGGTAAGGTAGAAACAAACCCCAAACCCTTGATAAACTAAAATGCACACTAAAAGAGAATTTGAGGACAAATTGACTTAAGGTGAAATTTGTAACATCCCCTATTGTTAACTTAATTAGACTCAACATAGTTCTGGAAAGGTGGTCAATTGTTCATGGGCACAATCCTCGAGGGTAGACTAACTGATCCTTAAGAGGTGGTCAACCAAATCTATCAAGTTGACCATTGATCAACTTGAGACAAGTTGACCTATCATTCACTATTAGGTCAACTTGATCAATTGCAAGGCAAATTTGGCTTGTCGCTTATATCAGGTCAATCCAATCACCTTAGGAGCCTATAAATCGAGAACCCTTCAAAGTAAAAATCACAATCCTACTTTTAATTGAGTAGCTCCTTAAGGAGCGCTATATAGATAATTAAGATTTTGAAGAAATTTTAATAAAAGTTAATTTTTATGTTTTCAAGTTTAAGTTCTTCAAATAATTATTGTTAGGATTTTGCAAGAATCACAAAAAGCATTATTTACAAAATTTATTATAAAATGTTTTTATTTATTATTTTATAAATTATTTTAGAATTAAGTATTTTATTTAATAAACTATTTTTATATATGAAAGTTATTTTGTTAATTTTATTATATTAAATTTGAATTTGCTTATGTTTTAAACATACATAAGTTTTAAATGAATAAGAGTGTTACTTAAGAAAATCTATTAATATTTATATTTTGCATTTAACATGCATTAGAAAGGACAAGATAGAATAAGGAATTTAAGAAGATATGAAAGATTAGTAGACAAGGGTAGTAGAAAGGTTTCCAATAGGAAATCCATAAAGTTATATGAAAAGCATAGAGATGATTGTGTGTAAGAACTGACATATAGTTAAGGGTGATTTGGAAGGTCTACATGCATTAGGAAATGTAAAATTCACGAAAATATTTTATCAGTAGGATATGTTAGTTGGTGACTCATTTTGTGGTGTACGAGGACACAAAATTTAAGTTTAAGAAAATTTAAGAATGTCTTGAGGGACATAGGATTTATCAATAGACATCAATCTTCAAATGACCTGCCAATTACTAGTATAATATTTCATGATGAATTTTTGTTAACAAGATGATTAAGTAGATTACTTTTTATTCATGATCATGGATACCAAGTTTAGGCAAGAACAATAAGATAAAGAAGATTGGAGACATATGTGAATTATGGATATTAATATCATGTATCTATTTTGTGATTTATATGTACATGTACAGTCAAAATGTTTTATAACTCAAAGAAATTTTAGTTATTTTTAGCTCATTGCATACTCGAGTTGTGGGATATGATACCATAGATCCATATTTATTTCCTTCATAACACTGCCATTCTCTTATCATGGTGATGCATCTCAAGCATCCCTTCATGAATTCTTTCTCGTGACATCTTAATCATACATATTCATAATCACATCATTTTCATGAAGTCTTACCTACAAAGTCCGGGTACTTTTGGTGCATAACAGAGTCTAGATCCCATGTGACCTCTTCTTTTCCACTTATAATAGATTTTGATGGAAGGAACATTTTTTTATCTTAGTCATTTGATTTTTCTATTGAGGATGGCTACGGGCCTGACCTCATAGGTCTTTTTTGGCTTCAGATCATCTAGAATTTATGGAATACATGATCGTCATCTAGTACGTACTTCTAGAGCATGAAATTATGAAAAACATGATGAACCATATCCAATTCTAGGGACAAATCTAATTAATACATGACAGCTCCCATCATTTTAAGAATATGGTAAGGCCTAACATATCATGGGCTAAGCTTGCCTCATTTTTTGAAATGCATCACAAAGTCCATGGTGATACAGTCCCACTTCCATTCAAGATTTTCAATATTTTACAATAGACTTCCTGACCTCTAATGCTTTACTTTCACTTGTTGAAATGTTAGACACTTAGTCACGAACTTAGTCATGTCCTTCCTTTTACCCTTCTATGAAAGAACTATTTAAGATCTTGTTATATCTTAATAGCTCCTGGGTGATTGGTATAAGAAGACTTATGGCACAATTTCATCAATTCTTCTCTTAGTCCATCTATTTCTAGAACCCAGAGATGATTCTAATATCATTTGGTTCTAGCTTGGCCCATTGTAAGCTTTATCTTAGGCTTTTGTTTAGGCTTCTCCTATGATGTTGTAGCTCTAGGATCTATTGCTTGAGTGACCTTGATTTTCTTAACTAATGGCGAGCTTACTCATCCACTAGCTAACAGAATTCCTGGGTCATGTTGCCTATGTTGTACCCCCATTTGATTCTGACTTTTGTATATCCTTTACTAGTTCTCATTTATGAGTTGTATTAGGTATTCTCACCATCGGTTAGATCTCCTTATAGCTTGCCTCATATGCTTTCACATTACAAAGACCCTAAAATCTCTTTAGTTTTGCTTACTCATTATTACATTTAGGTGACTTCATTACATCCTTTTTTCCAACTCGCACATTCCTTTCTTTCCTATATAGTTATCATGCCTATTAGTACTTAATCTTGTAATTATTGTACTTATCATTTCTGTCCATTCTATGCTATATTTATTTCATCTATCTATATTTTACAACTCCCTTACTCTCATGACTTATTTTCTTCTTTACATTCATGGTCATTCATTTAACTCATCCTTGACTTACTTTTTACTAGCTTTACTTATAACCTGATCATGATAATCTTATCCTATTTATCATTATATTTAGCTTAAGGGAGGGTTAATACTACTCCTCACCTATTCATACACAACATCTTATACCTATTCATCAATTTTACTTTCCCACAAATTAGAGTTAAACATAAATAATAATGGGATCTTGCCCTTATTCCCTTAAACACAAATAAAAATTAGAGCTTTGGCTCTTAATATGCCTTATTGTTTTTCTTGAAATGGATTCAAATTTCTTTTTGTTACCTGAATGCCCCCTGTGCACAAGCCCCCAGGTTTTAACAGTGAGCACTACACATATTGGAAACCAAAGATTAAAGATTTCATAGAAGCAATAGATGTTGATATGTGGGAATTAGTAGGAGATGGTTATGAGCCCCCTAGAATTGTAATTAATGGTGAAGTTTAATTAAAACCAAAATATTTTTGGACTGATGATGAAAGAAAAAAATATCTACTAGCTACTAAAATGAAATGGATAGTATCTAATTCTTTGTCTCCTAATGAATACAAAAGAGTTTCAAACTATAGACCTGCTAAGCAAATATAGGATACAATTGAGATTGCTCATGTAGGTACATCACAAGTAAAGGTTTCAAAGGTACATGTCTTAATGTCTCAATATGAGATGTTTAAGGAGGAGGATGAGTTGATTAAGGATTTGATCCAAACATTTACAGTGATCACTAACCATTTAATTTTGCTTAGTAGAAGATTTGAAAATGCTGATCTGGTTCAAAAGATACATAGATCCTTGACAGAAGAGTGGCAGCCCAAGGTCACAGTAATAAAGGAGTCTTTGAAGATGACATCCCTACAATTTAGGAACTCTTTATCAACCTTGAAAAGCATGAATTGGAATTAAAAAGATATAAGAAGAATGAGGATGACTAAAAGAAAAAGAGTTTAGCACTTAAAGCTGCAAAGGTATCAGAATCAAATGAAGAAGACTTTGAGAGTGATTTGGATGCACTTGACAAACTTGATAAAAAAGGTGTAGCATTTCTAAGTAAAAGATTGCAAAGGATCATAAGAGAAGAGTAGTAAAGATAGAAGAAAACTAGCTTTATAGAAGAAAAATAACAATAACAACAAAGCTGAGCAAGGGAACTTAGTCAGCATAGTTTCTACTTGCTTTGAATGCAAAAAACCTAGCCACGTCAAGCTAGATTGCTCAGATTATTCAAAGAAACATTTGGAAAATGAAAGAAAAAAGAAAAAGCCATCCTATAAAAGATCTAACTTTGCTATCTGGGATGAAGATGATGTAGATTTTGGTGCAGAAGATGAAGAATCTAAGGAAGATGCTTTGATATGTCTTATGGCCAGACATAATGACAACTTTAAGGTATATGGCAAAAATTCCTTCTTTGCTATCTCTAATAATGATGACTCTGAATTCGAGAAAGAATCTAATGCTAAAAATGATGACAAAGAACTAGATGATCTATGTCTTAAGCGATATAATTCACTAGTTCAATCTAAGAAACAATTAATTCTTACAAAAAAAAAAGCATGAAAGTCTAATTCAAAAATTTAAAGAGTTAGAAAAAGAAAAAGCTGATTTGACTACATTATTTGAGAAATTAAATGATAAAAAGGAGTGTATGCAATGTAGATGTTATAAAGATGAGGTTAAAACACTAAATGAAAAACTGCAAAGTTTTTCTAATACTAACAAAAAGTTTAAAGAGATGCTATAGAACTAGAATTTTTCGTATAATAAACTGGTTTAGGATATAGGCAACCATTTTATAGGAAATCTAAGAGGTGGAATCCTGCATATATCACTTCCTTTTACTGTAATCATAAAGGTCATCATATAAGAGACTTTCTTTCTAAAAAGGGCACTTATTTGTTAAGACAAAATTAAAGACTTGTGTGGTTACCAAAGAATATTACTGCTAGGAAAATTTCTGCTATTTCTAATAACAAAATTAGACCCCAAATTCAATGGGTACCACCAATACTAGTATGATTTGAATGTTGCAGGAATGCGAGAGTCAGAGCACAAATCTATGGTTTCTAAATAATGGATGCTTAAGGCATATGACTGGAAACAAGAACACGTTCATTTCTCTCACAACTATAAATGGAGGTAAGGTAACCTTTGGTGACAATTCTAAAGGAAAGGTCAGAGGCATAGGTAAGATTGGTAAGTCCTCTAACTACTATATAAATGTTGTGTTGTATGTTGATGGACTTAAACACAATCTATTGAGTATAAGTCAATTTTGTGACAAAGGTAATCAAGTCATTTTCAATTTAGATAAATGCTTAGTTGTGAATGGCAGCGATAGAAAACTAAAATTAATAGGTTATAGAGTTAACAGTGTCTATCTATTTGATTTGGATTCTGAATTTAAATTGGATTCAACATGCCTAGTTAGTTTTGATGATGATACTTGGATTTGACATAGGAGATTAGGCCATGTAGACAAAGAATTAATTAGAAAATTGTCGAAGAAAGAATTGGTATTTGGTTTACCTAAATTACATTACATCAAAGACAAAATTTGCAGTGGTAATCAAAGAGGAAAATAGGCGAAATCCTCTTTTAAACTAAAATTGTTGTTTCAACATCAAAACCCCTTGATTTACTTCATATGGATTTAATTGTTCCATCCAAAATCAGCAGTCATATAGGTAACTCCTATATATTTGTGATTGTGTAGGAATTTTCCAGATCTACTTGGACTCTCTTTTTATCTCATAAAAATGATACATTTCAAGCATTTAAAAGACTTGCAAATGTAACTCAAAATAAGAGTGGATCTTCAATTATCTCCATTAGAAGTGACCATAGGATTTCACTGGTTTTTGTGAGATACATGGTATAAAACATAATTTTTAAGCACCCAGAACACCACAACATAATGGTGTTGTTGAAAGGAAAAATAGGGGCTTAGGTAAAATGGCAAGAACCATGTTAAATGACAACACACTTCTCAAGTCCTTTTGGGTAGATGCAATTAACACTACATGCTAAATAATGAATAAGGTACTTTTAAGACCTATTTTAAATAAAACACACCCTATGAGTTATATTTTGGAAGAAAGCTTAATATTTCTTGTTTTCATGTCTTTGGCTATAAATACTATATTCATAATAATGATAAAGATAACTTAGACAAATTTGATCCCAAATATGATAAAAGAATCTTTAGTAGTTATTCTTCAACCAGCAAGGTCTATGGAGTTTACAGAAAAGGGACTTTAAAGATTGAAGAATCTGTGCATGTAGTTTTTGATGAGTCTACTTTGAGTGATTGCAGGTCAGATGTGGAAGAAGATCAGAAATACCGGTGGTCTTCTACATCAACTCCAAGAACTTAACAAGATGACTTGAAGATACATGCTATAGAACTAAGAGAGGATGTTGATTCTGTAATCATGGACATCACACCACCCTACTCTCCACCAAAAACTTGGAAGTTTATGGGAAATCACCTGAGAGAACTCATAATTAGAGATGCATCAAGAAGGTTAACAAGTAGCAATCTAAAAAATTTCTATAACTTTTCTACATTTGTTTCATTATTTAAGCCTAAAAACACTGTAGAGGCCCTAAAAGACGAAAAATGGACTCTAGCTATGCAAAAGGAACTAAATCAATTTAAAAGGAAGCAGGTTTGGACTCTAGTACCAAAACCTGAACACACTAATGTAATAAGGACTCATTGGGTGTTTAGAAATAAATTAGATGAAAATGGCATCATAATTAGGAATAAGGCTAGGCTAGTTACTAAAGGCTATGATCAGGAAGAAGGCATAGACTTTGATAAGATATTTGCCCCAATAACTAGGCTAGAAGCCATTAGGATGCTATTAGCTTTTGCATGCACCAAAAACTTTAAGCTTTGCTAAATGGATGTTAAAAGTGCATTTTTGAATGGTTACATTTTAGAGGAGATTTATATACAACAACCCTCTAGTTTTGAAGACCCTTTTAATCCAGACCACGTTTTTAAACTTTGAAAGGCATTTTATGGTTTAAAATAGGCCCCTCGAGCTTGGTATGATAGGCTTAATAAGTTCTTAATTCAGAAAAGTTTTAAAAGAGGAAATATAGATACCACATTGTTTATATTAGAGAAAGGTAAAGACATACTACTTATATAAATTTATGTGGATGATACTATATTTAGCTCTACAAATGAAGAATTGTGCAGAAAATTTTCAAAAATAATGCAGAATGAATTTGATATGTCAATGATGGATGAGTTAACCTTTTTTCTTGGCTTGCAAATTAAATAACCATCTAAAGGTATATTTCTATGTTAGACTAAATACATTCTTGAGCTGTTGAAGAAATTTCAATTTGATGCTACTAAACCAATAAGAACTGCTATGAGTCCTTCCCTAAAATTAGATGCTGATTTGAATGGTAAAAGTGTTGATCCAACATTATTTAGAGGCATGATAGTTAGTTTGCTATACTTAACAGCAAGTAGGCTTGATATTATGTTAAGTGTTTGTGTCTATGCAAGATATCAAACCAATCCTAATGAGTCACATCTTTCTGCTATAAAAAGAATTTTTTAGATCTCTTATAGGAACCAAAAACTTAGTATTATGGTACCTTAGGTTAGAAACTTGCAGCCTTTTTGGTTACTCTGATACAGACTATATAGGGAGCAAAACAAATAGAAAAAGTACTAGTGGCACTTGTCAATTCATTGGACATTCATTGCTTTTATGGCATTGAAAAAAAAGCAAAATTGTGTAGCTTTATTAATAGCTGAGGTTGAATACATAGCTGTTAGAAGTTGTTGTGCTCAAATCCTCTGGATGAAATAACAACTTTTAGACTATGGACTAAAGTTTGATAAAATTTCAATCCTCTGTGACAATACCAATGCTATAAATATAACTAAAAACCCTGTAATGCATTCTAAAACTAAACACATTTAAATAAGACATCACTTCTTGAGGGATCATGTACAAAAGAGAGATATCACTATTGAATTTGTTCAGATAGACTGTCAGTTGGCTGACATATTTACAAAACCCTTGGATGAAAAGAGGCTTGTATTTATTAGACGAGAAATAGGAATGATAAATCAAGAAGAGAATGATATCAATTTGTTGTTCTTACATTGTTTGATGTTTGCATGTTTGATTATTATTGTTTTTGATATTTTTTTCACTTGTTTTGTTTGATTTCATAATGCAAAATCTTACTTAAGCATCGAAGTTTCTTAAGTTTGTTTTGCAGATAGATGTTTTGGAGAAATGAGGTATACTTAGAGTTTGTATTAGACTAACAAGAAATTTTGTTCAACTTTATATACAAATAGATTTTTTATCCTCAAATCAATTCCAGAATCGATTAGAATTGGTTTTAGGATTTAATTTGACTCATTGAATTAATTTATCAATCAATTCAAAGCCAAAATTTTTGAACTATCAACTGATTCCAAAATCAATTTAGCTAATTTTCTGAAGTTTCAGTCTAACTCAAAAAATTTTGAACTCGTATTTTGACTATGCGAATCGATTCCATAATTGATTCAAGATAGAATTTTTGGTAATAAAATCATGTTTAAGTTGTTGTTCATATCTAAATGTATTTCTTTTTTTTTTTAACTACTTCAATCATTGATCATCTTAAGGGAGCTATATGCTTTCTCTACTCTTTTTGATATGCCAAAAAGGGGAAAAAAAGCTAAAAGCTTCATTTTGGATAAAAACCTGAGAAAATTTTTTTACTAAAAATGAGATTATATCTTTCTTTCTCTCCTTCAATATTTCTTAAACTTTGAATCTCATCTAAAATTGTTTATTAACATCAAAAAGGGGAGATTGTTAGCCTAGGTTATCTTAGTTGTAGATTTTCCTTGGTTTTAATGTTGAAAAACAATTGTAGTTCATAAATAAGTTTTATATCTAACTATATGCTTTAGTGTTTGCTAGGTGTTTTATAAATACAAAGATTCAAAATTCATGATTCAAGAGATCCAACTTTAGATATAGGACTTTATTTATTTATTTTTAGGATCTTTTGCAAATGAATTCTAAGCAGTTTGATCTTCATAAATTCAAGTGTTTTTAAACTAATAATTTGAGAAAGAATAATCCATTTGAAGAGAGGAAAAATCAGATATTGTTCAAATGAGCTATTAAATGACCTTTCACAGGTACAAATTTTATAAAAACTATTTTTTATTCTAAGAATCGATTTATGAATTGATTCCTAGAAGAACTTGTGAAAATCATATCAGAATTAATTCATCAATTAATTTGTGAAGTAAGTTTTTGAAAAATTCTTTTTACCGAAGGTTAGAAAATTTTTCCTGAATCGATTTTGTAATAAATTCAAGATTTATTTACAGTAGACTCAAATTCGATTACTAAATCAATTCATTAATAGAAAATAGTTGTAACCACTCTAAATTGATTCATGAACTGAAAGTTAGTTATTCTATTAGAGTCAATTACAGCAGTTATAAATAGCCTCAACCACCTTCAAATCTTATATGATTACATTCTATTCTTTCTCTCTCAAATGTGAAAATCAGAAAAGTCTCGATGCCTTACAAGATTATTTCCTTCCTCATTCTTTTTCTAAATCAAATTGATTAAAGATCAAATTATGCAAATTTCATAAAGGATAATTGAGGCTAGCTCTCAGTTTGGTATTGTATTCTTATCTCAATCTCGTTTTTGTTCTTAAGATTTCCAGGTTCTGTAGAAATCTTGTTTAAGTATAGAAGAGCCTGTGTTAAGTCTTCTAGGTTAGCAAGATCCAAGCAAATTCTTGTGTATTTATTTTGTATTGACTGGTAGTTCAAGAGCCCTTGAAATCTTGATGTTCTTTTAATGAAAAGAGATCTTCTAATTGAGATATGATCCAAGTGGAGTAGACTTTATCTACAACTTTAGGCGAAGTTAAACCACTTTAAAAATTGTGGTCTTGTTTACTTTTTCTCCTACTCTTTTATATTTTATTATTAATAATCAATTCTGATATATTTCATAATCTATATAACATCAATTCAATATATTGATCTACTATTTACACAATTTATCAATTAAGTTTTAAAGAAATCAATCTACTACATTAAATTTCCAAGAAAACAAAATCACAATATGGTGTATACATATTCTCCTAAAGGAATAAGAGTAAGATCCCATTGTTATTTATATTTAACTCTGATTTGTGGGACCTGACACCACCAAATGTAGCAAACCCCCAATTTGGTGGCAACTGGAATTGTTGCTAATTAATGA
>JANHAO010005513.1:0-22561 GCA_026873985.1 Saraca asoca | reverse complement strand
ATTGTGCATTCGAGGCCCTAGTAACTCTTCCTCTAGCCATCACAATGAAAGGTCAACCAGAATAGGTGAGATCCCCACAGACGGCGCCAAAAATGTTGACGTCAGATTTTGGTTATGCTTCAAACTCCGGCCAACAGGGGATTCTTCGGGATCCCAAGCCCGATTCTGGTTTGCAAATTAGAAGAATGATCATAAATGAAGTAGATAAGAGGAAGAGTAGAAAGGAAGACACCTGGTTTTAACGTGGTTCGACCAAATCTAGATCTTGTTGGACCCTACGTCCACGGTATGTTTGATATATATTCACAATAGGTGATTACAATTGAGTGACTCTCTACTGTCACGGAGCTCTCCCCCTCTCTTTCTCCTCCTCTTCCTATTTATAGAAGGAGGAGGGGGACATGCATTAATAACAAGTTACAGTTGTATTACATCACATAATAAATGAGAAAAGATGGTAAAAAGACTACAATTCGGTTATTGCAGAATGTAGGTCATAAAGTAGCCCCTTTAGGCTGGTCGTAGGCTTGCTTCTATCAGGTTTTGTTGCCTGGCTGTTAGGTGAGTCACTGGGCATCCCAGACGAGGAATCCGAGCATTACTGTGGCAAAGTAGCGAGCTCGAGCTGGTCAATCGACCGCTGATCGACCTTAGCCTTGTGACAGCTTGTCCGTTGGGACGTGGGAGGGTCCACATTACGCCGCTTTCTGGTGGGCATAGCGAGGCTTGCTGATCCTTCGAGTACCCCACGATCGCGAGTTCTTACAACCGTTTTCTGTATACAACATAAGTTAAAATTTTAGATACTCATAAACCAACAAATATTTCAAACAATAACTCCTTAAGGAAAGATTAGAGGGTCACTCATTCAAAAGGAAGCAAGTGGGTTGGTATCATCTAGGTCCATTCAAAGAAGCTGTCATAATATTATTATTATGAAAAAGCTTTGTATTTCCTTGAAACAAAATAAAGAAAAAAAAAAGATATATGAGATAAAGACATTTTATCTTTGAAAGAATGGCGATGGCATGTGGTTAGTTTTGAGAAAAAGAATTTTTTTTTTCTCTTGAAGAAAAGAAAGGATGATTTGGTTTAGTTATTAAATATATACACTTATTAAACATTAAAAGTTATTTAATATTATTTTAATATATATGATTTAATCTTTTATATATATTCAAGTTATAATTTTAAATATATATACACATATATTAATCAATTAATTATATAATATTTATTATATATTATCATGTTAAAAAATAAATATATTAGCCTAATAGACTTAGGTTAACGGACTAGACCATTAATATGATGGATTAACATTTACCAATTTTAGAATCTTGTCAAATTGGATTATGAGGTTAGACTACTATCATATGAGGCTATTATTCTCATTTTCCGTACTAGTACTGGTCTAATGCTAGACAAAAATTGTATTAGTTCTAGACCAACCTGTTCAATCTAATTCGATTTGACACTTGTTCCTTTTCTCCTTGTCATTTTAGAAGACATATATTGACAAGCATCTTTTATTCTCCAAATAATAAAATAATTAGCATATTTAATTTTTTTAAAATCTAATTTATATTTCCATCGTTCTACTTTTAAAAATATATATTTAAATTTTTTATTTTTCTGCAACAGAAATATTGAATGTAAGTTGAAAATATAAAAATAAAATAGATGACAGTATATTTCTAAAAATAAAAATATCCCAATATAATTAGATTAAAAAGTAAATATCATTTCCTCTGAAAATAAACTCTATCACACCTTTTTGATTAAGCGGTGTGCCCTTTCTGTGTATCCATGAGTCGAAGGAATGTAAAATATTCAAGTCTTAGTAGATTGCAAAACCCATTGCGATTTGAAGTATGGCATTGTAATCTTCGTCGCATGCTTCACAGCTCACTAGCAGATAATTTTCATGTGCATTTTTATGTTTATATTTTAATAAAAATAGGATTAGGTTTAAGTTATTTTAAATCACATAGTAATAGTGATAACGGATAAAATCACAAGAGGCCTGCAAATTTCTATAACAGAGACGGCTGAAATTTTATAATGTGGTGTGGAAGCTAAGTGATAAATTTTGCACCAAAAAATCACACAAGTGCTATGTGCAAACAGCTACATTAGAGAAATTATTTTAGCACATTTGAAATGGCACAAGATTTTCTTGAAATGTGCCAAATTTCAGAGATAGTATTTAAAATTTTGCCCAATAAGAAAACAGTTCAATAAGTAGCCTCAAGGTTAGGCCCAACTGAATTTGGGTATATATACTCCAACAGGGATGCACTTGTGAATGCCCAGCTCAACTGGTCATGTCAGTGGCATTCCTGATGTCTGGTACCTTCTGGTTGAACTTGATAAATCTAATATGACAAGTTTAACTTCAGTAATTTCGCACTAACTTTGTTTTCGCAAGAGCCAACTTGAAAGTTGAATATAAACCATCCCACGTGATCTATTGGTAAAGGACGTAAATAATTTGCAAAAGGTTTTAAATTCAAAACTCCTTATCATCATTATATTATAAAAAACTTAAATGCTTAAATAAATCACTACATATGATTTAATAGTGAAGAACTTATAATTTGGTAGAGGTCTTAAGTTCATAACTCCTGGTCATCAATGCCCTAAAACAAACTTGGAAGCCTAATTTGTTATATTTTCTTAATATTAAATTAAAATTGAACAAAAGTTGAGTCACATTTATTTGGAGGTTGCACATAACATGAACAATGTAGATTTCTTATAAATATATTCAGAATAAAGTTGGTTCTTAACAACTTTTATAACTTAGTGAAAAAAGAGGGGTATTAGACTTAATACATCTTACTTTTGATACGTAACAACATATGAGGTTAGGATGTGAATTGCTTCATTTATACATTCACATTGGTAGAATGTAATGCGTTAAAGTTCATAAAATCGTAGGTGACTAATTTAGAGTTCAATTTACCATATGGTCCTGAAATTAGACTGAAGTTTGGTTCCATTTTAAGGCATTCACAATTAGCTTAGCTTATTTACACTGTACAAATCATGTCATTTAAGAAATTTAGTAAAGACAACAATGATAAATCGCCTCCGATAAACACCTAAACAGCCAAAAGGATGATAAATGCAAAGCCAGAATGGTCAAGTTGCATTTGCTGTATTTTACTATGATGTTATTCTACTACGACGGAAAAATGTTATCAGTAGCAGAAAGCAGCAGGTTAAATAAGAGATGTCTGCCTTTGATCCATCATTATATTTCTAGCTGGAAAACCTATCCATATTAATTATATAACTGCAGAAAAAATTCTCTTCCTTATAAACTTCCTGTGCAGAATCAGGTAATCATATATTCATACATGTAAGGAAACTAGGATCATCAAGGGTGAGTGGACAAGTAAGAAAATGTGATGAATCTAGAAAATCACACAACATTTCTTCCTCATGCAGAGAGCTGAAAGAAGGAAAAACATGCCAGCAGTCCAGAACCGTAGACACCAAAAATCTCAACAATGGTGATGGAACTCCATATGATCAATGTCAAATCGCACAGAAGCAAAACCAATAATAACAGACATTTTTATGCCAGAGGTAAAAAAAGGGAAAAGTGCATGCCAAAAAAATAGGTGCCAGTTATCATTTTACAAATCTAAACCAAGTAGCAACCAGCACAACCATATAATGATAGAGCAGACAACCTGAATTCTTTAGGAAATTTGCCTGCCCCCTTCCCCCCTCCCCCTCTCTGTTAATATTAGAGGAAAATTAAAGGAGAATCAACACAAAATGGTGGTGAATTTAAATGTTAAACAACATAAGTAGACAATCAGATACAAAAACCAGAGCTTTTCTCTGAAGTTGCTCATTGCTATTATATAGACCAGTCCATGAAGGTTTGGAAAAGATCTGATGTTACTCATGTCCAGTCCGTTGCTATAATATATACCATATTGTTAAGTGCCAATTGTTTCCCAAAACTTAAACTGTTAATAGAAGTTCAAAGAATGATTTTATCACTTAACAAACCCCCTCAAACAAAAGCCCTTTGGGCTTACAGATGAACACATACTAGATTGGAGGGGACAAGGATTTGAACCCTTGACCATATAGTCAAAGAGGCTGTTATACCATGTCAACTGCCAGTTGTTGTTCTCAAAAGCTTAAGCTGTTAGGATAAGACCAGAGAAGGATTTTTTATCACATAACACATGCAATTCTAAAAACTCTTGGACAAAGTACAAGCATCCATGTGACTAGATCATCACCATTAGTGACAAGCCTTGATCCAAAAAGACTTGTTAATCCTTGATTAAGACTAACTGGTTTTCACATCTCAAAGTAAAAAAATTTGGCCAGATTCCTCCTCTCCATTTCAAAAGGAGCCGCCAGAAATGTTATTCACAAGTATCTATGATAGCAAGAGCAAAGGCAATTTGTCATTCACATCTTCAAATGCTGGTTGACAATTTCATGTTAGTCTAGATTGTTAACAACCCTTTTGTTTTAGCTCTTCAATTCAATTGATAAGCAATAAATCACAAATAGACAATGAAATTAAAAATATCCCCCAAAACCCTTTAATAACTCTGCTTATTTTGGGTTTAGCAAACCAGTCAAGGTGGTCTCTGAATAGGTAAGTTCAGACCCTGAATTAAGGAGCAGTGCCTTCCAGGCCTTAGGACCCGGAGCAAAACTTTTTCCAAGCATTTTCTCCATCAATTGCATTGCATCAGTAACCAAGCCCTTCTGGCACATCTCAAATACAATATTGTCAAATGTTGATGATTGAGGATACAAACACTTGTCCATCATTTCCTCCAATAAAACACAAGCTTCAGTAATCTCAGCTTTGCCAACCAGACCATCCAGCATGATCCTATAAGTATGCAAGTTGAGCTCGATACCCTTCAACTTCATCTCCTTCACAATCCCCTTTGCCTTACTTAATTCCTCAGCCTTACACAATGCACCCAATAAAGTATTGTAAGTAACTACATTTGGTTTGCATCCTAATTCTTCCATAGAAGCAACAATCTTGAGTGCTCTGTCCATGTCACTCTGCTTACACATACCATTTATATACACATTATAAGTATAAATATCAGGAACGAGACCCAACACAAGCAATTCATCAAACAGTCCATCTGCCTTCACATAATCCCCTTCAAAAATAATCCCACTTAAAACCATAGTATAACAAACAATATCAGGCTTAATTCCATCTTCTTTCATCTGAGTCATAATACCCAAAGCATCTGTACCCTTCCCTTGCTTAACCAAGAACTTAATCACATTAGAATAATCCATGACACCTGGATAAAACCCAAGTTTTCTCATATTTTTCCAAACACCCAAAGCGTCAAAACTAGTCAAATCCTTTTGCCCACACAATGATGATAGTATCAAAGAACAAATCTCTCCATTCAGACTGTACCCATCATCTATCATATAATTCAGAATCTTTATGGCATAACCCACTCTATTAATTCTACATAAAGTCTTGATCAATACATGAAAAGTGGATTCTTCAATTCGAATATTCATATGTTGGCTCTTTAAAAAAATCTGAGGAACCATTTTAAGATATTCTCTTTTCCTACAAAGCACTGAGAGCAACAAATTCAATGAGCAAACAGTTGGAGTGCACCTGAACTTTGGGATTCTATAGAAGATATCAACAGCCTCTAGAACTTTATTGGCACGACCATAACTTCTAATAAGATGTCCAAAAATGTACTCAGGTGTTTCAAATTTCTCCTTTTGTTCAAGGTGGTCGAGAATTGGAGGGATGTCCTGCAACTTCGAATTCTGGGTTAAGGTTTTTATGACAAAGTAGTAGGCATTTGGAGTTGGGTCACAGCTATAAGTTTTGAAGGAGTCCACCAGAGTGGAAAGGAGAGATTTGGAATTGTTAAGGTTGTCAGGTGGGTGTTTTTGTTGTGAACAAGAAATTGACATTGTTGCTTGTTTGAGGATCTGCATGGCTTGTTGTTCACCAAAATTTTTGTGCCACACTGTCTTGTAAGGAGAGTAAGGCCACTTCCTATATTTTCTGAGGTATTTATTAGCACTCTTTGATAAAGGTTTTCTGACCATTTTCGTGAGCAATGGAGAAAATCAGGCATAAACAGAGTTTGACTGTTGTTCAGAGTACCTGATGAAGAACAAGATAGATTCCTCAACGTACTGATGAAATTATTGAAGCAAAATTTGCAAGAGGATGAAATTCATTGTATCCAAAGTCAGTATGAATTGATATTTCCCAGAAATTTGATTCTTCATATGAAGCAGGAGATTGCATCGCAAAAATGAGAGATCGCTGCTGCTTAAGCACAACAGAGAAAATAACTGCAGTAAGAATGTAAACATATGAATCAGCCTTCTTTTTATTTATCCCAATCAACTTTAAAAGAATATTAACAATATTCACAGTCATAGACACTAAATGTAACTGATAACATCTACAGCAGCAGAATGCTACAATTCCCTCAAAGCAAAATTAAAAGATAAATGACATTATGTAACACATTGCTAATGGGTTAAAAGAACGGTCACAATCAATTTTCACATCATCCAGACTCAAATTCCAGCTTCCAAGCAAGTTGATCACATCTGTTTTCAATATATGATTATGGATGCCCAGGCAGTCTACCATATGTCAAACCTGAGGAGAGAGAGAAAAGAACACAGCTGACATCTTTGAAAGAATAATTGATTACTCTACTCATAATCATAGCAAATTTTTAAGAAGCATCCTAAAAGGACAAAGCAGTGATAGGAATAATGCTTTTTGCAGAACCTTGTTTGTGGATGCCATATCTACTCCAGCTAATCAAATTTAAGCTAAGCACTGAAAACTTGCTTGACATCAGCTCAATAAATTTAAAGAAAATAAAAAAAAAAAAAAGCATAAAAAACACTTATTAGTAACAGAAACCATTTTCATCAGTTAGTATGATCGTGAATATCTAAAATCAACAATTGAGAGTGACCCTTGTTTTGTTCTTGAAATTTGTGTCACTGACAAAAAATAAAAAATGAAAAATGAAAGTTCATCCATATAAGGAAAAACCTTCACTTTTCAATGCTATACATTTGTAAAAAATGTGAAGAGGAAAAGACTGCAAGGAAAAAAGCTACAAACTGATAGGAGATAGACCCAAAAGCACAGTTAAAGTATTAAAACCCTACTGTGCTGTGTGTACTGAATGGATGAAGAACAGAGAAAATATGGAGAAGAAAAATGCATAAAATGGCATAACAGAATGGGCAGTTTGCAAAAATTGATTGGAAGATGAATTGTGAGGCGGCTTTCCTGCTTCAGTGGAAAACAACCTTGGCAATTCCTGAAGAAGAAATGGGAGGCCATGGCTTCTCTGAAGTGCAGAGTTCAATCTCAGTGCGGCTCTGATAAGACACATTTTCCAAAAGATGGGAAATGGTGGCCACTCTCTGAAACAGGGAATCGGTGAAAAAGCATGAGGCATAGAGGAGGCAATTGAGCTTCACCTCCATGGAATTTCAGCCCACATAGATCATTAAGAGTTTGGTTGAAATCCGAAGTCCATGTGACCAAAAAAGAGAGCTGAAGCTCACAAAGGCCTTGTATATGTGTTTAGTAACATGATAAGTTTCAATTAAAAATTGATATTCAGGTAGATTGACTCTTGCATCTCAGCTATGAGATGCTTTATTCTATAGTTTGTATAGGGTATTTACCAAATCTGTAAATTTGATGAGGAAAATTATTATGATGCAGCTAATATAAAGACAAGTTAGCATGGATGCAAATATAACAAAACCATCATTGTGTATGCCTTCAAAAAAAAGCCTGCAACCCACTTGTTGAATCAAGTTTAGAACACCTGTATGATGTTTATGTAATGTTAGATACTCAGGTTTGCTATTCAAACAAATAAGAGACCTTAGGTGGCAACAAGGTCAATATCTGGTTTCACAAATTGCTTCTAACTTATATCATGCAGAATGCGATGAGATAAATATTCCAGACATGAATATCTATGCATTAGATTGAACCAGTGAAAGTGGAACTACATTTTTCCTATTAGGAAGACAAATCTATTACAAACTAAAGTTCTTTCCTCAATAACTCACCCTTTATTCAAAGGGTGCAAATCTTTCAATAACAACACTTTTTGTTCAACATTTTCATACATTCACAAAACCCAAAATTGATAAATAGACTCAAACTCCCATCGCCATCCTATTATTTTGAAGGATTTGTTTCATTGCTCAAGCCACAGGAAGGAATTCACAGTTGAACAAACAGAAATGATATTCAGTATCAGCAAATAAATAAATAAATAAAAACTATTAGAGTGGTAAAAGAAAGCAAGTACATAATTAAGCAATAAAAGCCGAATTCAAGGAGTGCTGTGTCGGTTAAAGGATCCGGCAGTAAAATGTGTTCCCCCTGCTTCCAGAGATTTTGACCACCCATTGATCATTTTTGAAGGCGAAAAATTAAATTTTCACACACCTTAAAGTTCAGGGGATAATTTGCAATGCAATTTTCCAAAACAAAAAACATTAGTATTGTCAGCTCACATGTTAGCTAAGTACTGCAACCAATGTAGCTAGATATATTTATTTTATCTCATAAATTATCTTTCAACTACATACTCATCATGATATGATTTAAATTGATTTCACTTATTTACTTCTATAACACTTGATGCCTACAACTTAACACTCCTTAACAATACGAACGATTTTTGTGATCTAATAATAAAAACGACTTACTAATCAACTTCATTCCAGAATAACAACTCGACCAATTTTCACCTAAGAATTGATTTCTTCCTAACCAGAAAACTCTCATATTAAATGCTTACTAGTCACCAGACCTCCAACTGACCCTGTTAGATTGCTTTCCTTAATTCCATTTCATATAAACCTGTGATTTTATACCAAATTTTATATAGAACTGTGAATCCATTTTATATAGTCTTCTTTTTTCCTTAATGAGACCCAATTTATCAATCAAGGAACAATATATCATTGATAGTTATCATATTCATCAACAAAAGAACCTCCATGAGCTTTTATTTTCTCGGCAAAGATCTAAAAAAGACTAACTCAAAATTTAAGCAGTATATCTTGTCTTTTATAGGATTTTGTAAAATTTGCTTAAAAAAAAAAAAAAGTCAAAATGGGAACTAAGATTGAAGGTATGAAATGACACTTGGGGCATACCTGGTGAGAGATGCTGCGTGCCTGCGAGAGAAATAGAGGGAGGGAAAACGTCGTCGACGATGGATACGAAACAGCCAAACATCGCAAGCTTTGTCGATGATGGTGATGGACCGGCTGTGGCTCTGGCTTGACGGTCTAGCCTTGGTGGCGGTGGCGGTGGCGGGGCAGCCGCTGAAATGGAGAGGACTTGGACGGCGACGGCGTGCTGACTGAGCTGCGGTGCCGGCGCAGCTGTCGGGAAAGAAGTTAGAGATACAGACTTGGAACAGACTGTGACTGAAATCTATCTTCCACCTTAGTATTATATAGGTTAAAACTTCTATCTTTATAATTCGTTTTAATTTGTAATTTCGTACTTATATTTTATTTTTTTGTGGTTGGGTCCTTTTTAATTAGTTCATATGCTTATTATTTTGGAGATTTTTATCTACAATTATCGGGCATAGTTAACATTGGTGGACTTATACAATTATTATATGTTGAAATTACAAATTATTTTAGCAAGTGCTGGATCAACATGTGGAAACAAAAATAGAGTAAAATCAAATAAGAAGGAGTAAGGGTAATGATAATTATTATTTTTTGATTTGTTTGATTTAGGTGGGGAATAAAATCACATTATTTATTATTCTCATTCTTACAATTTAGTTAAGTGATGATCAATAATAATAGATGATTATTAATAGCAATAGGTGATGATGGACGATGATCAACAATAATAGATAATGATATTTATCGTCCTTGATCAACGACAGTAAATAATGATGAGCGATGGTTAGCAGTGGTAATTGGTGGTGGACAATAGTTAACAATAGTTTTGTGGTGGTTATTGGCAACAAATAGTAATGGGCGGTGATCAATAATGATAATAATTGTGTACGATAGTCAATGATTGTAGGTAGTACTAGCAATAGTCAATGGCAAAAAGTGGCAGTTGGCACTGCCTAACAGTTATAGACGGTAGTAATGGCCAGTGATTAACAGTGATAAGTAGTAGATGGTATTGGGCTGTGGTTAAATGTGGTAGAGGTGTTGGGTGAAGGTAGTAGTGATAAGTGATGGTCAATAACAAAAGGCAGCGATGGGTGGTGGTCAATAATAATAGGTGGTAGTGAGAGCTTCGCAAGGTAAAAGAATGAAAGAGGAGAGGAGTATTTTTCATTTTCAGTAGGTAACATAATTTGAAATCTTATGTGGAAGAAGGATTTCAAATTGAG
This sequence comes from Saraca asoca, assembly GCA_026873985.1. Classification (NCBI taxonomy): domain Eukaryota; kingdom Viridiplantae; phylum Streptophyta; class Magnoliopsida; order Fabales; family Fabaceae; genus Saraca; species Saraca asoca. Next base: position 12,122 of record JANHAO010005513.1, on the reverse strand, counting down.
GGAATCAATTAAAGTTAAGTAATAGTAATAGATTAACCAAACATCTAATAAGGGATTTAGTTTTTTTTATTTCGTTCTGCCCTAAAATTGCCCAATCAAACACCCTATTAGCTTGAAGGAAATATTCAAATAGATATAATGGAATCAGATCCATTAGAATATGTATTATTAAAATTATGATTCTTGATTCTTTTAGTAATTTTTATGTTTAGGGTCTAATTTTCTTATTTCTATGTTATGATATAACTACATATATCGGTAAACATTTATCATGTTTGACAAATGCAGATGGAATTATCTAAATTGATTATGGTAAGGAGCTAATTACAAATAAAAATAAACTTTAAGGACCTAATGATAAGGAAAAAAAAGTATAAGAATAAAATTATAAATTGAAACAAATTACAAGGACTAAAAACTTAATTTAATCTATTATCTAAATATTAACTAAGGGTTTGAACTATATTTCTAAAACTTGCCACGTGACAAGTTGCTACTCAATTTTTTCTCCCTATTCTCACCCTTTTTGAAGACCATTTATTGAGCCTCGTTGTTTGGGCTGTTTGAACTCTTATTTCTTTCTTTGACAATTTTTATTCTTATGCATCTTTCAGACACTTTCTTTCAAATTTCAAACACTTTGTATCCTCTTCAATCTACATAGAATTTTGTCTACCAACTTTTTAAAGCTATTGATTTATCTCTTTAATGGGACTAAGGCTTTGAGGTGATGTATGATTTTTTCATTCTTTTTTCCATTTTAGTGTGCTCATTTTGGATTTGGTTTTCATTTAAATGGGTTTTTAGTTATTTGGATATCTTTATTTAATTGTTAATTTCATTTTCTTTGAAAATGTTTGGATTTTCTTTTAGCTTAGGTGGATGATGAGTGAAATGTCTTATTTAGGTAATCCAAACAATATGGTGATATTTGAAACTTTGAAATGAAAATTGTGTATCTATCTGAAATGGTTAACTGTCCTGATCTAAATCAAAGGATACAAATCAATTGATCCAGCATCCATAATGGCTAAGAACCAAGAAAAAAAATGGAATAGAACACCTCATATATTACATGCAGATAATTGGATTAAGGTAGAAATTTGATGATTACTTTAGTGTTTCTATATCAGGTTTATCCTTTCAATACAACAAATTTAGCCTATTTAGGGAAAGGTACAATTGACCATTTTATTTCATAACATCTAAGCTTACTAAAAGTGGATTTTTTTTTTGGTTCAATCAGATCACCTCAAATTTGCAAATTCAAATTGAGGATATGCTGGGACTTTTTTCCATCAAGGTATTAGCTCTTTAAGACCTGTTGGCTACACCAAGATTATATTACCTCGAATCCCATGTGCCAGGTTTTGTCCTATCTAACATCACCCAACTAATTAACCTTAGTGACTCGGTCAATCAGGTAACTCACCTTTAAGGGTTGACTTGTTAACCTTCAAGTTGCCCTACCAAATATGTATATGAGTCTAGTCAAGTTAAGCTTAGAAGGTGTTACAAATTCTTCTCCTTAAGTCAATTTATCCTCAAATTGTCCCTTCGTGCACGTCCTAGTACATCTAAGGTATGGGGTTTCATTTCTAATCTAACTTAACTACATGATTTGTTGTTTCGTCTTTAAACCTTTGGTCATATTTTTATCATCTTCCTCCTTTTTCACATATTTGATTGATTTGCTAAGCTTGGTCCTTATCCTTATTTCTATGCTTTTTGACTTTTTCCGTTACTTCAATTGTGATTATCCTTTGTAACATTCATCATCTCCTTGATTCTCATTCTTTGGTTCTAGCTCTTCCCGTTTACATCTTGTCATTGTCTAACTACTCCTTAACTATGATTTTGTCATTTCCATACGATCTTTATTCTTGCATCCTGTTCTCTATATCTTTTGTCTGTGTTTGAAGTCATTCCTTCTTTCTTTGTTTTATATGTGTCTAACTAATGATAACTAACTTATTATTAGCATGTCATATCCTTTCATCCTTTGCTTATGTCTTATCATAAAGCATATTAATGTAAACTAGATGCTAGTCACTACACACGCCATATTATTCACATTCATATCATACATTGTACATCACATCCATTTTTGTTCAATTCATATCATATCGTATCATATCATATTATATCATAGGCATTTCTAATGATGCCAACTTCTATGCCTTTCCATGAAAGTTCTTACCTTTCATGTCATTTATATTGCTTCATTCAGCGTATCACATTCATAATCATGTTTCATAACAATATTCATGCAACCTCATTAAAAAGTAAATTCATATATTTCACTAATTTGAAAATTTTCAAGACATAAATATCACCCCTAAAATGATAACATCATCATTGCAAAAAGAAAATATCAAAATAATTGCATGATCCTAGTCATGTAATTCTTCATAAAAAATGGCATTACTAACACTATTATAATCCTAAACTATCGGAAACTTGTCAATCCCTATCATCCATATAGAAGGTGTCGCATATCTACTTTATCTTGCTCTCTAAGATATTTAGCCTTCATTCAGTATGGCCTTGACATTAATTAGTGCTAGTACTTATAGTCTACATGAGCTTATATAGCTCATTGATCATATGACCTGCCTATTGTGGCTCAAGACATTGCCTCCTCAGTCCAGTCTTGGTAAAAGGTCCTGGGGTTAGGTTAGGCTACTCCTCTGCAACTATCCTATCCAACTTCTCCTTTATCTCATCCACGGGCCATTAACACTGCCTAGCCCATAGAAGTTTTGCATCCGAGACTCATTTGCCTTCTACCAGCTTGTACCAAAAGTTTTTGAACATGTTAGGGGACATCAGTTCTTGTAAGTCACGTCATATAGCTCCAAGCTGCATCTGTGGTGTAGAAAGATCCTAGTAAGGACTAGTTCATTTGGCTAAGAAAAGATAATAATTAAATATCAAATCAATTAACTTGGGAAGTTTTTTAAAACATATTTATTTTTTAATACATGTGTCAATCAACCAATGGTTTATTGTAAATACTTGAATATACGCAAAAATTTACTTATTTTAATTTTATTTCATAAACTTTTATTTTGATGAATTATATTCAATACTTTGTCATTTTCGCATTATGTTTACTCATAATTTAATTCCATCCAAATTTTTAATAAAATCTTGATAAATGAATTGATTTGAATAAAATAAATATGATTTTAGTAAATAATCATATTTCTCTCGTAGATACATATGCCTACAACTTGAAAAAAAAAAGATGATTTGTGTATCTATTATTTAAGGATTTTTCAATGCAAATAAAAAATGTTTTCACATGTAAGATTTCAACTTGAAATCATGTCAAAAATTGTTCTATTAATAATTTTGACAAAGTTAGATGACAAAATTAAAACAAATATGATAAATGTGATAGTTAAAGAGTCAAATATTCATTTTCATCATAAATGATAAAGATAAACAAAGTGTTAGTTTTGGTGTACTATTGAAAAGCTCTATTGTTAATCATTTTATGATTTTACTTAATGAAACTTTCTTGAGTGTGAAGTTGACCAGTGAAGTAATGGAAAGTTGGGAAGTGACCCATAAGCATAGCAAAGTCAGTTGCACACGGCGGAAGTGGTCTGCCAAGCATACTTCGATAGTCAAGTTAGTATTTTAATAAGGTTTCAATAAGTATAGTGAAGATGATTTGAAGAAGAAATACCTCTCAGTATATATAGGTGTTAAATATGCCAATTGGCATGCTCTTAGACGGATGTGGTGCTACTATATGTCTTAAGAATATTGGTAATATCAGTGAGATTCTCACTAGACAGTTGCTATTATCACATTGTTCATGCATACCTAAGTCATGCCTTTTGTCATGAATTGGTTGGGCGGTTGCTTCATTGAGCATTTTTATTCAAGTCCTACTAGCAACCAATCAACTAGGTGCATTAGGTTGATCGGTCTAGGTCCAAGGCACTTGTCACAACCACTTTTTCAACTGGTCTTAATCAATCGACATGGGTCGATTGTCTAGAGATCATAAACTATTTTAGACTATGTCATTTGCCCTTCCTCCTTGATGTGAGAGAGGGTTGGCTTGCTCAGAGACCTTTCATTTCCCCAAGCTAGCTATCACCTATTTTTTGCCTAGTATAATGGTTTGTCTTTTCGAGAGGTCTTAAGACTTATAATAATTATTTCAATAGTGTGGATTACCATCTAGGCTGTTCAACTTGCTTGACATCAACCATTGGATCTCTTTAATTTTATTATAAAAAGCTAGTCCAAGTCTCAACACGTAGTCTATGCCATCTTACCTTTCAACCTAGACTCTGTTTTCACCCAGACTTGTTGCCTTTCATCATTCTTCGATGATTATCCTCAACTATTGACTGCTCCACCACAATTTTGACCGATATTCTCTTCTACTTCTACTTTGGCTGCTTTTAGCTTTCTGCTTTTCCTTTCTTTTTCAAAATGCACTGGTTGCAACAACTCTCTTCTTCCTTTTCCTTTTTTTGGTAACTGAATCTTATGCCTCTGCATTCTCTTAGGCCGTACTATTATTTTTCTAGGTCCAAATTTTCATCTTTTTTTTTTCTTTTTTTTGCTTTTACTGAGACCTCTTAACTCCATTTGACCACTCTTGTTCAACCATTCTTCCCTTTACTTCTTCCATTCTAATAATACTTTATTTTCTTTGAAGGTAGTCTTTGGCTTTATGCTTTTCTACTTCATGTTTGGTAGATCGAGTGACCCTATCAACTTGTCGTTAGATTATGACTCCTTATCATATCTTAGGGAATATTTGCTTAAATGCATTATTTACCACTTTGCCCTCCCTTTTCACACGATTATGATCGAACAATCTCCTGATGAACATAAGAATGAATAGGTCCACCTCATTGATTCTGTGCCAGATAGCCAACGAGACATCTATTCAGACAAAAACTTAATAATGCCTTTAATGAATGGTGCAATCAGGATGTGATCTGGCAGTTAGAGAAAGTCTGCATTCATGATGAATCTATCAAAAGAATCGTATTCAAACCCGTTATGGAAGATGAACGAGCGTGTAGTTATGATACCTTATCTTTTGTGATGTTCTATAGGGATGTAGTCGATTGACTTCATGTTTACCCCCATTTTCAGCATTTCAAGCAAGCATCCTCCAGGCCATATATATTTGTCCCTCTCAGTTGACTTGGAACGCCTACATTTTCCTTCTTTACTTTGAGGTGCTAAGCATTCACCTTAGTCTTACCTCGATCATGGGTTTTCTTTTTCTTTTTCTTCACTTACTCCCAATAGAAAGCTAGGGGCTAGGTGCACTTTATTCAGTGCCCTACTTAGGTTATCACAAAAAGCATGCTCACTTGTGTCTGTACTTGGAAGAATTCTTTTTGTTTTTCTTAAAGTTCGAATGACCGAGGATGGGTGGCTTTTTTATCCGACCAAGTGGACTAAGCCTGCGAAGCGACCCTAAAGTCACCTTTTCAAAGACTTCTTGGATGATGATTAAGATCTCATCATTTGACTACTAGTGTTAGGGCCATTCTTTGCATGTGCTGCATTTTATAATTTGATTTTGCTTCTTTACTCTATTTTTATTGATTTTTATTTATTTTTTTTTGTTTTACTCAGATTGTTGGTTGAACAAGGACTTGATTTAGATACATCACGCAAAGATGGACCCAAAGCACTTAGCCGAGATTCGTGCCCGAGCTTTAGCTAAAGAAAAGTTGATCATGTCACCTACTTCCTAACTTGAATCGACACTGCCAGTAGACGAAGTCATCAGCGGCCCTCCTTTTTCCAATTGACCTGTGCCTACTCGTGGTCGCTTTATGATGTTATCCACAAAGAAGTGAAAAGCTACCATTGAAGAGCTATCTAAAGGAAAAGAAAGTAGCTCTTTCAACATCCATACTCCTACTGCAAAGAGAATCAAAGTGGGTGCCTAGAAGGAATTACTACCATTTGAGGCACTTGAAAGGAGTAACTTGTTCTTTGATACCATAAATAGCCTATGGTACAAAAATGAAAATTATGGCTCCTTCTTGCACAGCCAGCTACTTCTCCCCACTAACCAGGATTGTGCAGAAGACTTTATATTGGATCATGGTCATTTGTGCCCCTTTTGACATTTTTGGCAGCTCAAATCATTTGTTCACTCTCTTCCCTCCTGGCCACTGTGCCTGTCTTTCATCAGGATTGAGAAGGAATTAGTGAACATCAATCCCAATGTGGTGGAAAGCTTGAAGAAAGAAATTAAGGCCAAGTCTAAAGAGGTGACCAATTGAGATGAGTATTTCTGATCTAACAGATCATATTATTGAGCATGTGAAAGAGTTAGATGCCCTGTCCTAGAAAAGTAAGGGTTTAATATAGTAGATATCCTCAAAGGCACAGGAATTAGAAGCTGGGTGGGAAGACTAGAAAGAGAGTAAGGTGAAACTCAAGCTTGCTATCATCAAGGTCGAAGACCTCAGTTATCTAATGTTTTGAGATGGGTTTGCAAAAGCAATTCGACAAATCCAACATTGCAACCCTAACACACCACTTGACCTTTCCAAGATGAACATGGATAAGACTCTGGTAAAAATTCTTGTAGAGTTATCTAAGGAATAGGCCCCTGGTTTCTTTCATTGATGTTGCCATTTTCCCCTTTTTACTATAACTTTTTTTTTAGTATGAAACATGCCAATTGGCTTATGAATTTTTGAATCTTTACTTCTGCTTGTACAATATTTCTCTACTCATCTTTCATATAGCATTTGTCTATGTATGCATGCCTCCAATAGGCTGTCTTTTCTTTACCTTGTCGATAGACTTGTTATTTTGGCATTGTCAAGTTCTTCATTTGAATGAGCCTCCAATAGGCCATTTGTCTGGTTATTTTACTTTGCTGATTTCTTATGCCTCTAGGAGGTTTTACACTTGACACTTACTTTTCTTTTTTTGTTGATCTTTTGATCGCTCGAGCTTTTATTGGATGTTTTGCTTAAATTTGCTTCATATACATTGTATTGATGCTAAAAGGACTGCTCAGCCTTTTACCATCTTAGAGAGGTTTATTCAATTTTTCACCAGTACTAAGGGATTTGCTCAACTTCAATAATGATGGGTTGGTGAATGTTACTAGCCTACTTAGGGATCTTTCATTCTCCAAGAGCCTTGAGACTATCTAGGGACCTTTCTTTTATGAGGAATTAAAATTACCCAGGAACCTTTCCTTCCCAAGGAATTGAGGTTGCCCAGGTGTCTTTGCTTCTCAAGGAGTTTCAAGGCCATATCAGTTAGTCATCCCTACTCTCCTCAATCGTTGGATTTCTTCCAACTTTCTATAAAAGCTAATTCAAGTCTCTTGATAGTAACCTTTGTATTTCATTTTTGCGAGCTTCTAACTCTGTTGCTGCTTGCCATGGCCTTTTTTGACATTTTTTACTTTCTGGTTACACCATCATTTTTCTTATAGTCAAGCGTTTTGCATTGTTTCTACCTTTGTAGCTTCCTTTTTCTTCCTACTTCATTCACAATGCACCAATAACGGCTGTTCCCTTAAGTGATTGTGCCTCTAGCCAGTCATCTATCCTTTGCCCTCATTGCACTGGAAGGCTGGTTTTTTTGCTTTAGTTTTGCTTGTTTGTTCTACCTTATTGGCTTTTCACTTGCTCTTTGCTTTGTTTTTAGGTTGCTAGTTAAATAAGCCTTTTGATGATGGACATCAAGTAATTAGTGGAAACATATGCCCAAACACCTGATCAGATGAAGCCTTCTTTTGGTTGCCCTAAGGCATTACTTCTGTGCAAGTAAAAGGTTCCCACTGAGGGCTCTTCAAAGAGTAAAAGGAGCCATTTTGATGACATAGTGCAAAATATTGGACCTTTCTATGTAGCATTTCCTAGGCCAATAAGAACAAGGCATTAGAGTAAATCATGGAAAAGCTTAAGGAAAACTAGACCTTGATTATTATTGTTGCACTTTTCTCTTGTTTCCCCTTTTTACACATGTATGGGCTAGGCCGATTGATCATATGAATGGATTTATAAACAAACTTATGAACTTTTCCTTTACGTGTGCCTCTAATTGGCTTTGTAACAGCTTTTCTTTTTTTTTTTCACCATTTTTTTGATTGTCTAGATTTTCACTAATCTTTTTATCTTGCATATGTTCGAACATTATGTTTTGAGAACTTTTCGATCTTTATTAGTGCTAATGAATCTACCCGATCTTTCCTTAGTGCCGAGGGATCTATTCAGGTTTAGTTAGTGATAAGATATTAACTTGAGCTTTTATTTATACCAAGAGGACTGCTCAGGTTTGACTTGTATTAATGCCAAGGGATCTACTCGGGCTTCTCTTATATTAGTGCCAAGGGACCTGGTTAATCTTGTAAAATACATATATGATGTAATCTTTTACTTTTATTCCATTGCTCTGAATATATGGTTTACCGTTCTCAGATATCAAATCTGTACATGATATAGCTTTAAGTGCATGAGTGCATGGTGTTCCATGTTTGGGGAAGGGGCTTCCTTTGCACAATCCCTAAATGGTATGTGCCATTTGATAGGCTCTCTCATGATTTAAATGGCCCTTCCTATGTTGTTGCCAATTTCCTTTAAATCATGACTTTGTACGATCTATCTGCTCGTCGAAAGACCAAGTTTCCCATCATTAATGCTTTTTACTTCATTTTCCTATTGTGATTTTGGTGGCTTTTGCTTTGTAGCTCTCATTTTGAAGCTGAGTCATTTATCTTGTCTCTATCAACATGTCTAGTTCTTCCTTTCTCCTCTCTTCATCCTTTGTTACTCATACTATTCTCTTTGATCAAAGCATTGTCCAAGCTCAATTGGGAGCATGGCTTTGCTTCTATATATAAGCATGAAAGGTGTCTCGCTGGTGGCAAAATGTATGATGGTTCTCCACAACTATAGGATGCTTGGCAATTCTATAACCCATTTCTATTTTGCCTTGTCTAGCCTTTTGCATAGTCCTTCCAGTATGATCTTGTTTACAGATTCAGCTTGCCCATTTGATTGGGGATGCTTGATGGATGTGAATTTTTGCTTAATTCCTAACTTTCATTTTGAGATATGTGAGATTTATGTTTTCATAAAAGATGTACAGATGCTAATATACCTTAGGTGAAAGCCTTGAAAGTCACTGCTTGTAAACTGCTTTCCTTTGTTGGATATAATTGTTACAGGAAGGCCATACTTGAAAGGAGTTATTAGTAATTTTCTTGTGCCACAACTTATATTTCGGAATTATACCTGTAAATGATGTTTTTCCTAGTAAAATTTTGTATGTTATGTGAGGATATGGTTGTGAAGGGTTCTGCTTCTACCCATTTGGTAAAGTAATCAACCAGTACTACCACATACTTTAATTAACCGAGAGTAACTAATAATGGCCTTAGCAAATCGATGCCTCACTGGTCAAATGGATAAGGAGCGAAAATAGACACCTACTCTATCGCTGGATGCCTTTGAACCTTTGCAAACTTCTAGCACTTTTTATAAATTTGTACGAGCTCCAAAGCTTGCTTCTTCATCTTAAGCCAAAAGTATCCCTACTGAATGGCTTTTAGTGCAAATGCTACTCTTGCCATATAAGACCCGCAAATGCCTTCATGAATTTCTCTAAGAGCATAATCGGCTTTGCTTGGCCAGAGGCATTTTAATGATGGGAAAGAAAAACTCTTCTTTTATAACTATCCTTTTATACAAAGAAAAGTGTTATGCTTTGCTTGACATTTCTAGCTTATTTTTTATCTTCTGGCAGCTATCCTTCTTCTAGTAATGCTATGAATGGGATTAGCCATGTTGCCTCTTGCTCCATACACATTACCTTAACCGTGTAAGGGGATTACAATGTCTCTTGAATTATAGTTCTCCCTTGACTTGGGCAATTACTAGCTAAGAATCACTCTTAACTTTTAGTGACCATGCCCATACTTTTTTTTACTGGCTTTAAATTGGCTTTCAGTGCTTCATATTCCACTTGATTGTTTGTTGCTTTGAAGTCAAATTTTAGTGCGTACTCCAACTAAATCTATAGGTTCTTCCAAAATTACTCCTACCCCACTGTTTTTGCCTTTCAAGGACTTGTCTACATACAACGTCTATGCCAGGCCTTCCAATCTAAGCTTCTCTATCTTCACCAGCTTTATCGTGAAATCTACCAACATTTGAGTTTTTATTGCCTTCCTTGCTTTGTAAATGAGCCCATATTATGACAACTCAACTGCCTAAGCCACAATTGACTTGCCAGGCCAAGCTTTTACAGAACTTGTCGAATCAGGGTATCTGTTCAAACAACTATTTGGGTGGCTCTGGAAGTAAAGTTTTAACTTCCTATATGCCAATGGCAAGGCAAAGGCTAACTTTTCTATTTTTTAGTATCTTATTTCAGCCTCATGCAATGTATGATTTGTGAAATATACTGATTTCTACTCTCCTTCAATTTCTAGGATGAGCACTGAGCTTACCACCTCTGCGATTGTAGCTGGGTATACATGCAATGTTTCCCTCAACTTTGGTCGAGTAAGTATAAGTGGTGTGGTCAAATTTTTTTTTTTAGTTTTTGGAAGGTTTTTCATAGTCGTTAATCCATTCAAACTTTTTTAACATTTTTGAGCAACTAAAAGAAAGGAGCATGTTTATCAGCTGACTTGGACATAAAGTGTGTGAGGGCTGTGACTTTCCCATTGAGTGTCTGCGCTTTCTTTATAGTCGTTAGGCTCCTTATGTTGATTATAGCCTAACATTTGGAAAGGTTGGCCTCTATCCCTTACTCAATTAACATGAAACCTAGGAACTTTCCTACTTTTACCCCAAATGCACATTTCCTTGGGTTTAAGCTTATTTGAAACTTTTTCATGGTCACAAATGTCTCTTCTAAGTTCTATCAATGCTGTTCTAAAATCTTTGACTTAACTATCATGTCATTGATGTAAACTTCCATATTCCTCTCTATTTGCTCGAAAAACACCTTATTCATCATCCTCTGATAGGTTATTCTTGCATTTTTTTAAACTGAACGACATTACCTTGTAGAAAATGGTACCTTGATCGGCTATGAAAGCTGTTTTGTCCTCATCTTTGGGGTGCATTCGTAGTTGATTATAGCTTGAAACACATCTCTAAAACTAAGAATTTTAAAACCTATCGTGCTATCTACTACCTGATTGATATTTGAAAGTGTATATGAATCCTTAAGGCATGCCTTGTTGAGGTCTGTGAAATCCACTCACATTTTCTATCTTCCAGTGGCCTTTCTAACCAGGATCACATTTGCCAACCATATGGTATATGGGACTTCCCTGATGAAACTTGTGCTTCATAGCTTTTCTACTTCTTCCCTTATCACTTTCTATCGCTCAGGTTCGTGATTCCTTTTCTTCTACTGTATAGGCTTCATACTTGGATCGATTAAGAACTTGTGGCAAGCTACTTTAGGGTCAATCCTCAACATGTTGATGGGCATCCAGATAAATAACTTAACATTTCAACATAACTCTAGAGGAGCTTTATTAATCAATCATGGTCTATTTGCCCCAAATCTACCTTGATCTTGCTTATTCTTTCATCATCTTTCCTAAAAATTTGTAATTTTTTTATATTCAAGCCTGGCCTTGATCGGCGAGGATTATTACACCAAGCATCAAGTAACATTAAGTCTATCATTTAACATTCACTTTCTTTTTCACCGATGATTGTTAGTTTTGCCTTACTAATTCTTTGAGTCTTGCCTAAACTTGCCATGTAACATCTTTGAGCAAGCTATTGATCAGCTTGTACCTCTCCAATCCTTTCAATTGTTAGGAATTGCATTAATAAATGGAGAGTGGAAACAATGGCACCAGCTTGATGTTGGGTTTCCTTGGCTTAAGGGGCAGCCAAGGGCTGAGAATTTCAAAAATTTCTTCACCCCTTAGGCCAAGCAAACTCCCATAGATCCACCAGTTTGAGGTCTCAAAGCATCCTAGATCAAATTTAGAGTGAAGTTCAAGCTTACTAACTTTTAGTCCAGCTTTTACACAGCAGAAGTCTGTGGATCTTCCACACCAGGAAAATCCTCTTGTGGCCTCAAAAGCTTCCTCTCCAAGTACTAGCATGTTGAGGAGCTTG